>JAEIFV010000785.1:0-146323 GCA_018904265.1 Lordiphosa collinella
AATAAATATAAATACGGTTCAATCGATCGGAATTGAGGAAAACCAAAGCGTGGATTCTACATCACTATAATGCTCCAGCTCACACATCAATGCTTGTTCGTGATTTTTTGGCCAAAAACAACACCCGTTATCATGCCCTAACCACCGTATTGACCAGATTTGGCTCCCTGCGACTTTTTCCTATTCCCAAAACTGAAGAAACCAATGAAAGGAAAGCGTTTTGCCCCAATTGTTAAGATCAAGTCAAATCGAAGAACGAGCTGATGGCCATACCGAAAGCTTTTTTATACGTACTTCGAGGATTGGAAGAAAGCGTTGGCACAAGTGTATTATATCCGAGGGCGATTACTTTTAAAAGGGGGCAAAATGGATATTGATGAATAAATAAGTCCTTTTTAACAAATTCAAAGATTACCATTTCCTTTGAACACACCTGTATACTCAACACTCTGAAAAATTAAACTACATTTTCGTTTTAAAACAACTCCCCCATTTGGTTTTAGTTTCCTTTTAAATAGCCAAACCGCAGTTTTCCTTTTAATTTTCCTTCATTCTCTGCCCAGTCAGCATTCTACTTTTAGTCCTTCTTCGTCGTCATCATCATCAACGTTCGCATTATCTAATGCTATGCGAGCTTGCTTCAATTATGTTTTGCATCCTTCAGAGCTGTTCACTTAATTGCATCACTTGCAGGGCTGGTCATAAACAAGCCCAGACCAGCCACTCCTTCCCCACTTCGCGTGGCAATTCAATTTCTATTATGTCAGCCAAGTTGAAGGCAATGCAATGTTAATAAAATCACCCGCCCACGCGCAACTCGAAGCCATATCAGGCATCGCTACGTGGTGCCTACTGCTACATAACAAAGGACATACCCACACACACTCATTTATACAAACATATATGGGTTAGCTTCTGTTATTTGACATTTATTTGCAATTTCCTCCAAACCACACAAGATAGTCAAGAGGGGTGGGAGAACAAAACTTACCTCGCTTATGTGGTGTCTGCATGGAAGATGGCGATGGAATCGACTGCGTCTCCTGCAGCAGCTGCAGCAAAAGCAACAGCAAGGACAATAACCGCATCAACAGGCCGTAGTCTCTTTGTCTCTGCATGCTCTTGATCCCTTGGTTTCGTTTCGGTTGCATTCAATTTTGTCGCACTTCACTTTCACACACAATTTTTGCTCTTTTGCTTTTAATTATTGTTTCATTTTATGGTTCAAATTAAATTTTCGCTGCACAAAATTAATTGATTTCAATGAATTTGTTATTAATTAAAAAGCAATTTGTATCTTGCAATGGCAACTAACAAAACGAATGGACGACTTTTAATATGATGCCTAAATAAACCCGGATCATTAGTCAAATCAAATTCCTAAAGACCGGCAGACCACAAAAAATGACAACGATTCCTCAACGGCCTGCGCCATCATTCTTCATTAGAGCTCGCGCCCAGAGACTTGTCAAGGACTTTTCGAGGACGGCCACAAATAATTTTGTTTGACTAACAAAATTCACACAGTTGCATTTCCAAGAAAAATGCGCAATGCCATAAAAAATCTGGAACACAGGCGACGGAACGGAACGGTAACGGTGCGCTCTGGAGCTTGAAAAATTAGTGGCAATTAGTGTGTGCCTGGAGGTCAACCTACCAACCAACCAACCAACCAGCAGCCAGCAAGCAAAAAACCAACCAACGAAATCCCGCCAAGAAATATGTAACAGCAAACTATTTTATTGGTTTCATTTTAGTCGGTTTTTTTTTTTTTTTTGGGCACAAGGCAAGTGTGTCAAAAAGGTTGAGAGTTTCAAATCGTTCTCACTTTTCTCTAAGGCATACTTTTTACCCAAGGTCCACAGAAGGCATTAAGTTTGTGCAAATGTAAGTAGCATTCAGAAAGAGGTATCTCGGAACCTTTAAAATACAAATATTCTTCAACAGACGACAGCCTTGTGCGTCTGTCCTTAAGTCCTCTGAGATGGTAAGAGATAATAGTTCACCATTAACTCGAGCATAATATTCGGATACTGGTAAGGTTCATATCACGGACCGGCCTGTAAACCTATTCGGGGTTGACACGGAAATCTCTAGTGATTTCGTACAATTTTGAATTCTTTGACTTTATATGAAAAGGGACAAGTTAAGTGTTTTCCATTAGGAAGATAACAATTTTGTATCTTTATATGAACATATCATCACGGTAAGTTTCACGAACCATTCACGAAAATTCTGAGTCGGTGGACTCAAGGTTAAGCGCTTACTCCAGTTTTGGCCGCGAAAATCATCCCACCCGACTGGCTGTGCATGGTATCGAAGATAAATTCAAGTCCACATTTTCACTATTTGACATTCCGATGGCAAAAAGAGGTCGTACCGCTCAAACCGAAGAAAATAATCTCAGTCGTATGCATGGACTCAAAATGAGCCAAACCAGTCGACTTCACATCGTTCTCACGAATTGCTCAAAATGACACGTAGCCTGAATTCGACGTCAATGAGGTGGTTTTAACAAGACGGTGCCAATAGCCACACAGCACGCATCACGATTTATTGAAAGGCAAATTCGGGCCCAGGTGTGACTCAGCGGCAAGTGTGCGCGACCGCCTCTGAACATCTAATAAAAAGTTTTTCTTTGAAAAACTTACACCTGGTCACCCTCACTGCTGTTGGCGCCAGCTTTGTAATAATTAGCCAAGCAAAAGCTTTCAAACTGCCGTTCGATTCGTCGTTAAACTGTAGGTCCCTTTTTCTTGTAAGGAAATTGGAAGCGCACACGCCAAAGAGATTGAGAGGGAGCTCGGTTTTGGCCCTTTGGGGTTGTGTCAAGCCATGTAAAAAAAAAAATCCATGAATGTGTTATCTCGAGAAATGGTCCGTTCAAATGGCAGCCTCGTTTATGAGATTTAACGCCATTGGATTTCTTTTTATGGGTCTATATCAAGTCACTAATCTATGCCAACTTACGACGATCTCAAAGACAACATTCATGCAATAAACCCACAATTTGAAAACAATATCTCCAAAAATTTCTGTGTTTTATTAAGAAATAAAATTATTATGTTCCTAATGGAAAACCTTTAATATTTTGGGTTAGTCTTCCAACAGCGGGCGATGTTCTAAGGTACGATGTTTCTTTTGAGCGAACGATCGAAAGTCAAAGTAAAATGTTTTCATATGGGCATTTTACCACAGAAGTTGCTGATAGATTGATTGGTATATGGCAACAGTTGAATATTGCGCTGAACGATAGAAAGTTGTGAAAAAAGCTTAATGCTTTAATCAATAAAAACAAAAAGGAATCAACGAAAACTTACATCTAAAAGTTACAAGGACTTCTAAAGACAAAAAAGACTTATTTTATATAGGCAAGTGTAAGTGCGATTTCCGAACGCGTTCTTGTTCCTCTGGATTAATGGCTGACCGTTTAGAATTTATGCTCGATCAGCACACCTGTAGAAGTCTGACAATTCCTGAAGGTGTTGCCGAATTTTATGATTTGCAGACAGTGATGACAACCCAGCCACCAGCTTCTGAAGACTCATCGTTCTGGCTTTGCCCTTCGGATATGGACGTCGATTAAGAATTTTATTTTTCAAGCCCCTGCTCCACCGCAAGAACATAATTGAAGCAAAAATATTTCGTTTTTCATATAAGCGGTTTTGAGATCGATGCAAGCCACTTTTCCATCACTTTCATCAGATTTTTTAATAATATGTCACATATTTTAGCAGTTCCATATATATAAATTTTATTTAATTTATTTAAAACCGCTGGCTCGAAATTGATTTGAGACCCATGGATTTTTGGGAAAAGTTTCTTAGAATTTACCGTAGACTGCGATTTTGCTATAGTCCCGGCTGGTCAAAAATTTTACCCAACGTATATCCTTTTCTTCTTTTCGTGAGTCAATAAGAGGCCCTAACTTAACAATTGTGTCTTTGACAGTTTTTTGCGGTTAAATAGTGGAGGGGCAGAAATTTTCCATATCTGAAACAAACTTGATATGGGTATGGTATACACCTACCTACATTCAAAATTTTGTCGTTCATACAGACTGACGGATAGACGGACTCGACTCGGCTTTTGACGCTGATCGAGAATATACATATATACTTTATGGCGTCGGAAATGTTTCCTTCTCCCTGCATTTGCACAACTTCATGATCCCCCCTTTTTACATTTTTAATGAGAACAGGGTATAATAAAAGTGTTTTTAAGAACCTTTAATTTTTTTTTTGTATTTTCTCACTGTGGAAATGCCCTTAAGTAGAAATGCTGAATGTTGTTTTCTACATTTTACCAATTATTTGGTTTTTTCTTTTTAGATTAGGTAAAGCGTGATTTAATTAAGGATCGAATTAAAACATTCACCGAAGAAATTCGAACCTCAAATTCTCGAACATTTGTCATTGCACACTGGGACAAATCCTTAAATAATTGGCATAAAGTCGAAAATTTCATGGAAACAAAACTCATATTATTTTGGTGGTAGTCGGATGTGTCCCAGAAATCTCTAGAGATATTCGTATACACGGTTGCATTTCGAAATAAAACGGCTTGCCTTAATATGTGAAGTGTCTTTAAAATTCCAGGCAACTAGATACAATGACAAAAGTTGATAGATTTGAAACCAACTGCTCAAGGCAAAGCAGATTTGATGTGTACGGTTTTCCTTCCTAAAATCTAGTAGCCGACATTATTCTTGCCACTTTTCATAGAGGTCCTCTAGTTAAATTAGAAATCTCTTCGTTAAAACGAAAATCTGTAGAGATTTCTGGGACACACCCGAATATACCTTTACACTACTCGATAGTTTGGCAACTCTAAAATTGTTATCGATTATCAAAGTCAGGTGTTGAGCCAAGTGATTGTTGCGATAAAACTGGCGTCAATTATTTGGCAACTTTGTGGCCTTATTCAAGGACAAAACTTTTCATTAGATGTGCCGAGGCGGGATCGAACCCACGACCTCTTGCACAGCGGTCGCACTAGCCGCATAGCCGCTGAGCACCCCGCCTTTTATTATGTATGAATTTAGTTGTAATAATTATTCATTATCCAAAATTATGTAGTACATTTTCATATTTAACACTACATTACTTAAGAAATAATAAAAGATAAATCAAACCTTAATTCCTCAAACCTAATTCCTTTAAAATTCCTAAGCTTAACTGGTTTTGAGTGATTCGAACTGATTTTGTTGACCAAAGAAAATCCTTTGAAAAACGAAACGAAGCTACTCGAGTACTGCATGTTTGTTGACATTTTAAAAGGATCAGGCATATTCATTTTAATTGATTTTTCGTTAAATCTTGATTAGTACCCAAACTCACTAAAAAACGACATTTCGAAAATAGAATCATATCGATTAACTACCTCCGCCTGACTTAGCACCGGATGTCTTGAGCCTGTTTCCTAAACTCAAAAGACCGCTCCGAAGACATTGTTTTCAGTTCATTGAAAAAATTTAACGTGAAACGCAGACTCCTGAGGGACTATCGGAGGCGAAATGTTGCATGCTTCGGGGAGTAAGCCAAAACGGTGGAGTAAGTGTAATGAGTCCTGGTAGGAACGTCTCTGCAGACGATATAATAGAATTGAAAGAATTTAGGATTTTCGGCTTAGTATATAGAAAATGTTTGACGATTTGATCCGATTTGACGCAGTGCGCATCATCTTGGCCGATCGGAAGAACCCGGATTTTGATTTAAGGACTTATGAAATCCTACCCGTTCACGAATTGAAGCTGTCAGACTTGAACTTACACTTTTATTACAGTCAAAGGGTTCTGCAACAGCTTAATAAAGATCCACTGTTTTTGCGCCGAATAATTCGGGACTTACGCGGTGAACCAACCTTTATGAAGTTTTTGAAAAGGTTTTCGTTTATAAGAGTGAGGTGTTGTGCTTGCCCCTCTACACCTCTTTCCAACAAACAAGAGCTCTTTTGAAAAGCTTCATAATAGTTTGCATCACCATGTTAATCCCGCCAATGTCATCAAAATTTTTGTCCTCCTAACTGGATCACCTACTGGCTAGTCGTGAAGAACATTCATAGGTCGTATTAATGATTCAGATATTCCTGTTTATTCCACAGTTTTACTACGAATTGTAAATTTTATGTACAAGACTTTTTTAAAGAGCAGCGGCCGAGACCGTCAAACGGTTGTGATAGAAATATCGGGCCAAATAAGAAGAAGAAGACTTTTAAGGAACAGACTCAATTTTGACAGCTAACTAAAACTTTTCGGTATATTTTATTTCGAATTATTTTTTAAAATACTATTTAAGTTTTAGAGGGAAGCCTCGACTACCCCATAAAGAAGGACAAGTGATGGAATATGATCTTATCGTAAGAAAAGCCTTCCCATGAACGACTATAGCATACTTCTGAGGGTCCAAGATTAAGAAATTTGGACCTTATAAGTACTTTTATCATTGAAGAAAAATTATTTTCGCTAAGCCTAGCCCTTTTTAGCCCTTCCTTGCGGTAAAAATTCACTAAAAATTTTATATATGACTCTGAGATTTTTTATGGCCCTTCTAGGCTTGGGGCAGCGTGTTATTTATGCAACAGCAAAAGGATAGCGGCAATAAAAATCAAAACACTGGGCCCATTTTCGGTTCAGTTCTCCAGCCATACGGCTAAAGGAAAGCCAACCAAGTGAAACACACACAAATAAAGCGACAACACGCGGACGGGGAAAGGGTCGCGGGTGAAGCACTGATGGCCATTGACGGATGTGGCACGCGCACCTTTTCTTATTTTCTTATTTGCGGAGGCACTTTATAAAAAATCACGTAGCCATCATCCATAGTCGAGGACGTGAACGAAGGACAAGCCTTTGGCGTTTTTAATATGAATTTTTATGGTTACACAACAAACCGAATTTCCGCGCTCTTGTTGTCCTGCTGAGGTTTACACACGAACTGAAAGCGCGAGATGAATTCACACGAGTTGAAGGCTGCTGCTGAACGTGACGACGATATGGCACTGACGCTGCAAACGAGGCAACCTTTAGCTTCGGCTTGCCACAACAAACTGAATGAAAGATTGCACGAGTGAAAGTGAAGTTGGTTCTTCCACCCGCCAGAGCTGAGCGAATCGGTTATGGCTGTAGCAGCACTAGACAAAGAGAGAAAGAGAGAGATGAAAAGCTCTGCTGGCAAAGAGAGCTAAACGCGTCATATGGCTTTTGTTTACGTACTTACAGCTGTTCTTGCAATGAGCGCCACGTGCTCTAAAGCCGTCTCTTGATAGAAATATTTATGAAAAAAACGATGTTTTGCCTTTGATTATGTAATTTAGGGAAAAGGCCGGAAGGACCTTCTCTTAATAATCATAGTAAGTTACGGGTTGGAACCAAAGTGTATCAAAACGCTATAGTAAAAACTAAAGGTATAAGATTTTTGGGCAAAGGTTTTGGTTCGGGCTTTGGTTCGGCTTTGGTTGGTTGGGCAGCACCGGTCGCAACGGTTTTCGTTCAATATTCAAACAATTCTATTCGACGAATTTTCTATATAACAAAATTTCTTTTTGTCCCCTTGAGATTCGCCTTATAGAAGTTCGACTGTATTCCATAATATGCCCTAAGGAACCACTGAATCGAACCGAAACCGCGGTTCAGTTAGCCCCAAAAACCATATAATGAACCGAACCGGCGGTCCAGAAACTGTGCGAACCACTAATCAGCTCTTCAGAGACAATGGGAATGGTAAAAATTGAATATTAAAACCAGAGATTAATAACGAAACGATTTTTGGTTCCGGTACAGGTACCGGTACGAACCAAAATGAATGTTTTGGTAAAGGGTTATATTTCGGTTTTTTATTTATTTCGGTTTTCGGTTTCGATACGATACCCACTAAATAATATTTTTTAATTATTGTAAAGGCAAATTCTGAGATAAATCCTAAACATTTTATTCTTTTGTAATATAAAGAAACAATATTCAACATAAAAGCTTCAGTCGTTTGACATTTAAAGTAAGCTTATAATCGATCCGTTCCCAAGTTCCTAACTCCTATCCTAGTTCCTAACTCCTAGTATAAGTTAAGTTAATAAGATTGGCTTAATCGATATATAATAGAGCGATAACGATAAATTAATGTACATATTGAGTCGACCTACTACAACGAAAGAGAGTGCACGCGTTTTCTTTTTACTCGCTAAGAGACCTACCCCAATCCTTCCCTCAAAGTTTCTTTTGCGCACCTGCAACCCCTACAAGTCCCTAGAGCACTACTCCCCTACATTGGAAAGCCACCCTCCTACATTTTCATTTCGTATTATTTTACAGAAAGCTCTTTCTTTTGAGATCTCATACAACTCTGGGAACTCATAAAGTGTTTTTTTAGATCGTATGGCTGGCAAAAGGCCTTAGAGCAGTGGGAACATTGGAAAGGGCGCTCTCCAGTATGCGTACGGATATGCCTCTTCAGAGAGTCTCTTTGGAGGAAGGATTTAGAACACTGAGAGCAGTTGAAGGGTCGCTGGCCGGTATGGGTAAGTAGGTGTTTATTTTGGCCAAAAGAAATTGAGCATTCTGGGCATGAGTGAGGTCGCTCGCCAGTATATGAAAGTTGGTGACGCTCCAGATTGCGCTTCATGCGAAAGGTCTTCGAGCAGTGGGAACACTCGAAGTGTTTCTGTCTCTCGCGAGTATGAGTAAGTAGGTGTTGATTTAGATTGCTTCTTGTGCAGAAGGTCTTCGAGCACTGAGAACCAGTATGAGTACGCAGGTGTACCTTTAGAGAGCTCCTCAGGGCATAAGACTGTGGGCACTGGGTACATTTAAAAGGGCGTTCACCAGTATGCGTGTGCAGTTGCTCCTCCATATAGTACTTTACGGCAAAGGTCTTCGAGAAGTGGAGACATTCGAAGGGTCGCTCGCCAGTATGCGTGCGTTGGTGTCGCTCCAGGATGTGCTTAGAGGTAATGGTCTTTTGGCAAAGGGAACACTCGAAAGGTCGCTCTCTACTCGCTTTTCCAATTTTTGTGAGGGTCTTTTCTTCTGTAGTGGTGTTCCGCTCCGTCTGCACGTTTAAGTGCTTCAGACTCTGCCCCCAAACAGCAATTCTTGGAACGTTTTTTCCTACTGAGCGAACTGGGATGGTCTCGCCAGTCTATTACGGACTGGAAAAGCTTCCTAAGAGAAGTTTACTGACTGGAGCATTTCACATAGCCGTGACAAAAGTGGAGGGACTGGAAAAGTTGTAGAAATAGACGAGGCTAAAGTCGGGAAAAGGAAATACAACTGTGGACGAGTGGTCGAAGGTCAATAGGTCTTTGGAGGAATTGAGAGGGAAAGTGGCGACTTTTTCATTTTTCCAGTGGAAAAACGGGATAAAGTCACATTGCTAAATATTATAAGGGAGCGCATTGCGGATGGGACGACAATAATGTCGGACTGCTGGAAGCGTACGACTGTTTGCATGAAGAAGGCTTCCAGCACCAAACAGTCAACCACTGAAAGCACTTTGTGGATCCCGAGACGCGTGCGCACACACAAAACATAGAAAGACTGTGGCGAGACATGCGGGGCGATATTCCACACTTTGGCCGAAAAAAGGCTCATTATATTGGCTATTTGGCGAAGTTCCAATTTTTAAAGAAATTTCCGGACCATAGGGAGAGGATTCATGAGCTTTTCATGGCCATTGGAAGGCTTTATGATCCCCAGAAGGAATCCGAAATAATCGAAAATGTTCATGTCCCTGAGGTTTGTAATATAAAAATTTTTTTTAAAAATAAAATCGCGCGATTTTATATCACAGTCCTCAAAACATCAGTTTCGACTACATTTTCTTTGAATCTTAGTTGGGAGTCTCTAGAAATTTGGTAAGCAGTCTCCACTATCCTGTAGGAAGACGATGATGCTGACGACTGGTGCTGATGATGACCCAAAAGCTTTCACTCCTGACTTTGCTTTGAAACTGTTTTATGATTTTGACGATTGGCGGTGATTGATGACGACCCTTTGCTTACATTCCTGATCTTGCTAGGAATATTATATAAGATTTTGACGATTGCTGATGATCGATGATGACCCCTGCTTTTGACCTCACCTTCCTTTTATGACTTGGGACCAAATCGGTCCTTTTCAGGACCACCAAATTTTATCCAAAGAAGAATTTTATTTTCATTTACATTTTTCACACATTATTCACATTTTTGTATGGAAACCGTTTCACTTAGTGTTGGTAAACGACAAAAATTTACAGAATTTTTAAAAAGTGATCAAGTTAGCCTTGCAAAATTGCATTTTGCATCGAATTTAATTTTTTAAAAAGACCAGTGAAGACCCCCAAAAAATGATTTTCCCCTAAATTCATCATAAATCGGCCTCTTTTTTTTTTTTTTTTTTTGAACAAACGGGTCAAGACTAGAAAATTACCCAATTCTTGCCGCTGGCAAGCAAGAGGGACTTATGTGTTTAGGTAGTACACAGCGGGCTTCACCCCTCGGCCAGTCGTCTCCTTCAACATAATAGTCAAGTCTTGTCCTTTCGTATGTGACATAATAGTCAAGTCTTGTCCTTTATTGGAGTCAGTGTAGGTATATATTCAGCCAGTTGGTGTCCACACCAGCACCCGGACTGGCCAAGCCAACGCAGCATAGCTCGGCCACAGTTAGCCCCGTATTATTTGGTTCATTCCACAAACCAAATCTCTGTTAATTGCAAATGGAATGCTTCCAAAGAGATTAAATTAAAAAACATTTAATATATTTCGAGATCAGTGTGACCGTATGTGGCAAGACTGAAAATACTAATTCAAGCTAGGCGCCAAACGAATGCAAATATGAATGACAACTGAATTTTATATTTAAGTACGTATATATGTACAATGTTCTTGCTATTCCATCAAACAAACAGCTTTACTTTTTATTAATGTATAACTTTTTGGTCTTAGCTCTGATGCTCCATGATCGATTTCAACAGTCTAAGCCAGGCATGCCCAAAAAGAACATAGGGCAGAGCACTCACCAAGGTAAGGCAACAACAAAATCACACAAAATTGTTGGTCAGTTTGCTTGAGCCAATCAAAGAAAAGAATAAAAGCGGATTTTGTTCTACGCGACGCACACAGACGAAATCGTTAGCATGTGTGTCGTTTTCTATACCTCTCGTCTTGCATGTATACGCTCATTGACTTTTTATCTTTGGTGCAACTACAAAAACAAAACGTAGCCAAAGAGAATAATGATGGGCATCGCTGCTCTAAGCAAATCATTGTTACGTTACGTTAGCGTCTGGTTGTTGATGTATTGCAGATTTAAAAGGGCGTTTTCTACTGTTGCCTGTGATTTATAAAGAATATTTTCTGATGGTTTCAAATTTTATCCAACGACGATCAGCTGTTTATCTTTAGATTTCAAATGATACCAAATGTCGCACTGAAGAAACTCAGCAAACATTTAATTGAAGTCTTTCAAAATTCGAACTCAAAATATAGTTTTTTTTTGTTTTTGTCTCAAAATGTCTCGTATCCTTGTACGTATGCTGCGCGGCAGTAAGGATCACGAAGTAATATCCTTGCACGAGCTGGACAATGTCATACTAAGGCTAACATCACCCACGGCTCTGCGCACTTATAGCAAATTGCCAGAGTCCACTTTGGCTTCAATCTGCACGAGCACGCGAGCTTTATTCCTCTCGCAGCCCATGTTGCTGGAGTTGCGGGCTCCGGTGAAAATCTGTGGCGACATACATGGCCAGTTCGAGGATCTGTTGAGAATATTCCAAACCTGCGGCTTTCCACCTGCGTCCAATTATTTATTTCTGGGCGATTATGTGGATCGCGGTCACAAGTCGGTGGAAACGCTGACCTTGCTGTTGGCCTTTAAGTTGCGCTATCCCGAGACTTTCTTTCTGCTTCGGGGCAATCACGAGTCGGCGGATGTGAATCGTGTGTATGGCTTCTTTGATGAGTGCAAGCGTCGTTATGGCATCAAGTTGTGGCGCTATTTTGTGGACTGCTACAACTGTATGCCAGTGGCGGCCATTATTGAGAACAAAATCTTTTGCTGTCACGGAGGACTGAGTCCGAACTTGGATAATCTCGATGATATACGGCTGTTGCCGCGACCCACCGAAGTGCCCAATTGGGGTTTATTGTGTGATCTCTTGTGGTCTGATCCGGATGTCAATACTTTGAACTGGGCGGCCAATGATCGTGGTGTAAGTGTGACCTTTGGAACGGCTGTGGTGGAGAGCTTTCTGCAACAGTTTGGTTTTAATTTGATTGTGCGTGCCCATCAAGTCGTAGAGGATGGCTACGAATTCTTTGCGGAGCGACGTTTAGTGACCATTTTTTCAGCTCCTAACTATTGCAATATTTTTGACAACTCGGCGGCGGTAATGACTGTGGATAATGACCTGTTGTGTCAGTTTGTTATTATTCGACCGTTGAGGCAAGCGCCAGTGCTAATGGAATATCAAAAGGGCTCGGTGCACGCCAAAGGTGGTTATAAAAATTACTAATCATCAAGTTGTAACTCCTTTTAGAATCTAGCAATAAATGAAATTGAAATTTAATTAAAAGCCGACTGGGTGAGGGTGAGAATGAGAGCGGGAGATAAGCCCGCAAAAGTGGCAACAAGGCGACAGCTTTTGTTTGACTTTTGTAAGATGTCTACCTGGGCCGTACTTTTCGCTTCAAAAATAATTTCATATGTAAATATTTTAAAATGGTGGCCAGGGCAGGAGACCACTCCTCGGGGAAGCGCGCATTTGTATACAAGAAAAACAAAACAAAACACAAACAACAGCTAAGCAGCCGTAATTTATACATTCGTGTGTGCAAATATCAACAAAAAGTAGCATCACCCCAGACATACCCAAGTGTTGCTGTGTGTGTGTGTGCGTGGATGGGTGAGTGTGTGTGTAATTACCATTCACACAAAACAAGAAAATGTCTGCCATAAATATTTATGATATGTTCAATTGCAATTGCCTATGGCAACCAACAGTTACACACTGCGTATACTTGATTTTCGCTTTGACTCGTAAATCACCCTAAGAATTGTAAAGTAATTAAATTTTGTTTGTGTTTTTTTTATGCTTCGATAATTTATTACACAGTTTTGTACAATTTAAATCAATTTGCTGGAAACATTTATGTGTGAACAGTTTCATCACATGTGTCAATTATATTGCTAGGCTGCAGGGCAAGAGGATCTGTGCAAGTAGGTAGTGAGAAATGTCAAAGCGAGATAGATTTTTACTATTTAATTAACAAAACAGCCGCCCACGTGACCTAACTATCAAGTACATATCCAACAAATGTTGCTTTCTTTTGAGCTGTTCGATGCATTCAAATAAATTTAAATTGGCAAGATATTTGACAACTTTTGATTGTAAATATTCGTGGCAAAATGGTACCTATGAGGTATACTGGACGCCTGCAACACGAAACGCCAACTTCGGTAGGAGCCTGCAAACTATGGGTCTTAGGCATGAGATGATACAAGTGCAAGATGTATCGATACTGAAGCTGAGCGAAACTCACACAACCTTAAATTTAGTTTCATTGTACATAACAGGATGCAACTGGAACATGGAATTTTTACCTGTGGACGATATTTTCTCAGAAAGCGGCATAGAAAATCCCAATGTCTCCTATGATCTTAATATTCAAATCGGAAAACTATCGCAGGAGATTGATAATTTGAAAATACCTCATGTGTGGTGAACAAGGGGGGCCGAAAATCGAAGGTCAAAGTGGTAAATTCAAATGGGTTCCATTTCATGGATTTCTGCAATGATAATGGGCTTATATTTAGATGCATGGGTCTCTCGCCATAAAAGCAGTATCGTCAGAATGAGTAATTCTTAAGGGTCTTCAATGGGTATTGTTCCTCCTGCAGGCAGAGAGTACAGGGTTGGTCCGAGGACACTTTTGTGGCACACCAGCGCGTATTAACCTCACACTGAACACGGCTCCTTCGAAGATTACTGAGAAGGTCCGGTCCGTGAGCAAGCTTTTCACAAGAGAGTAAAGCTGAGGTGGAAGGATGTCTTTTACCTTGTAGAGCAATCCGTCATGCCACACTCTATCAAAAGCCTGTTTAATTTATTTATTTATTTATTTGGTTAACAATGATCTGCTAACTTAGGCTAAATTTATATAAACAGAATACGAAAAGTAATTGGATTACAAGTTGGATGATTCAAGGTGATGGTAAATTTCATTTAATATAAACGTAAGTGACTTTTCAAATGAAAAAATGAAGTGAAGGGAATTATAATTAGAGCATAAGACCCGAAAAGGTTCATGTAGGGCGTAGTTGGACCTGCTGACTGACAAGCGTAGTGGCCGAAAAAGTGCGAGTAAACCTCGAGGGAACTGTTAAGTTTATTGAAGAGAGAAGCGCTTCAGAATCAACCAATCCGAGAAGAAGCTTGTGCACAAATAGGACACCATTGCATATTCTGCGGTGATGCAAAGATTGAAGATCGATTAATTTTAACCTTGATCTATATGAAGGTAAAAGCCTGCTAGAGTCCCAATTCAGATTGCGAAGAGCGAAAATTAAAAATTGTTTCTGAACGGATTCGATAAGCGATTGCTGTTCTTTGTACTGAGGGCCCCATACACTAGAGCAGTATTCCAAAATAGGTCGTACTAAGGATATGTACAAAGTTTTCGTTGTGTAGGGGTCGTCAAACTCTTTAGACCAGCGCTTAATAAATGCCAATACTCCTTTGGCTTTATTTACTGTGGTGGCGAAGTGAGTGTTAAAACACAATTTCTGGTCAAACAGTACACCAAGATCCTTTACATGAGATATTCGGTCTAAGACTTGATTTCCTATTGAATATGAGACAATATGGGGAGAGCTACGGTAAAAAGTCATCATTTGGCATTTAGAATGGTTAAGGAAAAGAAGGTTATTTAAACACCAATTCTGAAGTTCGTTTAGGTCTAACTGTAGGTGAGTATGCATGAACCTCTCCGAGTAAGGAAGGCAGATTTTAACGTCATCTGCGTACATAAATACTGTTGAGTGCAATATAACTTGAGGGAGGTCATTTACAAAAAGTACCAAAAGCAACGGGCCTAGATGACTACCCTGCGGGACACCTGAAGTTACGTTCACAACTATTGACAGAACATTATTAAACAGCAGTCGTTGAGTTCGATTAGATAAATACGACGAGATCCAATATGATAAGTTAGGAGGGAAGCCGTATAGCGACAGTTTGTGGATAAGAAGAGCATGATTGACAGAATCGAAGGCCTTACTAAAATCAGTAAAGACAACATCGGTTTGAGAGCCGGACTGAAAACTACGATTTATCAGTGATGAAAACTCGAGAAGATTCGTCGTTGTCGATCGACGTTTAACAAAGCCATGCTGCGAAGGAGATATGAGGTTGCTACAAAGATGCTGCAACTGCAAGGTGACCAGCTCCTCGAACAATTTTGGAATGGCAGAAAGCTTAGCAATGCCTCGATAATTCTCAACATCCGATCTAGACCCTTTTTGTGAAGTGGGATAATATATGATTCGTTCCAAATCAGTGGAAGACAAGACTGTTTTAAAGACAGGTTATAAAGATATGTAATGGGTGAGCATAAAGATTCAGCACAGTTCCTAATAATACAGCTTGGGACATTATCAGGGCCAGCCGAGAATGATAAATCAGTCGTTGATAGACTATGACAAACATCACTTTCTTTAAAAAGGTTAAGAAAAATATTGTTCGCGTGCGGTATAGGGTACGGATATGGAGTAGAAGTGATGTCAAGGTAAACCGCAACCACGTGTACCTTCGCCTGAATTCCGTCGAGAATAAAGTTCGTCACCCTATTCAGCTGCTCAGGGGTCCCATTTGACTTTCTAAGCCCGAACTGAAAGGGAGGTATCCTCGATTGCCATAATTCGGGCTAGAAGGCACCTCTCGAAAATTTTCTATATAGTGGATAGGAGACTGATTGGACGGTATGACTCGACCTCCGACGGGCTTTTGCCAGCTTTATGGATCATAACGATTTGAGCATTTTCCACACCTTAGGAAAGTAACCCAGTCGCAATGCCGCGTTGAAAGCGAATCACATTTTAAAACTGATCTGAGAGCTGAACCGAACCGAACCATTTTTCTTTGTGGTTTTCGGTTCGGTTCAGCATTTCGGAAACGAAGCCGGTTCGGTTTGGGGTTCGGTTCACAAGCTGAAAAAAGCGGTTCGGCTCGGTTTTGTTCGGTTCGGTTCAAAACCTGTTTTCATCCCTAGCTAATACCAAAAATTTTGTCCGCCAATCCCATATAGCACAGTTCACTGTGCACAGGTCTCAACGGTAATGGGCAGCACTTCACAGGTACAGAGTATTTTACAGTCCGGCTTGACCGATTTTCTGTCATTTTTCTGTCATATTTAAAATGTCAGTTGTGAATTCATAGTGCAAATTATACGCAAGAGAGACAGATTATCATGAATCATAAATAACATTACTTATATGACCTGGAACCTGCTGAAACTGGCTTACAATTATTAAAGATTTTTGCTCAGTGTCATTTGCCGCTAAGTGATCGCCCGTCTAAGTATGCTATACAAAATTTTCTAAAAAATAAGAAATCAAAAACTTTACGATTTCCTGCTTAGAATCTTTTTGATTGCCATTAAATACTAAGAAATTTAATGCTTGTTTCCCCGCTACCCGAAATTCATCAAATAAATTTCACTCACATATGCCTAATAAAATAAATAAAAACAAAAGCCAGGGCACTTTTCGTCTCAGTGAAAGGCATAAACTTTATGTGGAAACTCAAGTGTGAGCGAAATTAAATAAAGAACAAAAGCGCAGAAAACGAGAGATGGAACAGCAACACCAGGACAGATGATGTATAAAAATGTCAACGACGACAACGGCAAAGTTGTAAGTGTCAGTTGTTCGAAGAGAAACAGCAGTCGCAGCAGCAACAGACAAGAGGAAAGTGAAGGTAAAGATGGGGCGGCGAAGAACTTTGCCAACGGTGACAAAACATAAAACGAAAAGTAAGTACTCGGGGAAGAAAAAAAAAGAATTTTAGCGGCGCTGTTTTTGACACCTGCGCGCACCAACACACAGTCACAGAGAGACACACAGAGATTGCCCTCGAAGATGACGCCCGGAAATGAGAAAATAAAGTGAAGCGGCCGATGACTGGCGAGTGATAAAGAGTCAGAGTTTTAAAGGTTTTTTTTTTCAAAATGCCAAGCAATTAGGCCAACAGGCGAGAGCTTTAAAATATTTACCATTTTCCCTTTTCCCTCTCACCGTTGGCCATTTCAATTATCAGGCACTTGTCATAAATTTGTCAGGACATTCAAATGGACTCGCTTGATAACATGAAAAGCGCCACTAAAATCGCATGCTGACCCTTATCCATATACCCAACCGCGCCATTTTTCCATACAATCAGAGCTAGTCCAGCTTTTGGTGGACACAGCTGCAGTTGGTTGGTTGTAATCCCAATTCAGAGCTCTGCCTGCACTTGTAATGCGGCTTAAAGAGCAGCGAGCGGGAGAGAGAGAACACCATTTTTATGGTTCCCTTTCCCATTTAAGGGTTTTATATTTGTTCCCTTTTTTTTTTGCACATTTTGAATACATTTTTGAATCAGTGTCGACGCTGTTTACTTTTTTATGTTGAGGATGGACTCACGCCACACACGATCAACATAGCAAAGTCGCCAGGGCCATCTCCAGTTTCCTGTCGTTGTGTTTTATGTGATTTGTGTACTTCCGGCTTTAGTGGTTCTGGTGGCTCTGGTGGCCCATGTGTGCTCGTCCTCGACTGTTTTTAATTGCAAGCGACGCTCAAATAGGATTTGTGCATTGTTTTCTGTGGTGGATTTTATGCACAACGCTCGCCCGCCCTCTCTCTACTTAGCTTTTTTTTGCACTCTAGCATCTATTTTAATGTCGGTTTAATTCAATACCCCAGCGTGTCCCTAATGCGGGTTGTTTGGGCTTCTCTTTTGTTGCAAATGTAATTAAATTGTGGCCAAAGTGCGCCCAGCGGGTGAGTTGGTTCTCTCTTTTTTTTTTTTTGAGGATTAGTGGGCACTTTATTGAATCTCCAACAGCTGTTCTATCCGACTCTCTGTCTCACTCTGCCTCTGGATAACTCCAATTGCCAAGGTGCTGTGGCTTATTTTCACTTTCCGCTTTTGCTGTCATATTTCTACCTCAACAATGCAATTTTTCCCTCCAATTCCTCTAAAAAATGCAGCAGAGGTTGTGCTCTTGTGTCGCCGGAAATATTCAATTTTCAATTTTCATTTCGCTGGCCAAAAAATTGGCAAGCGAAAACAAAAGACAGGCACCGCCAAGGGAGGGGGAGTGCAGGAGAAAATCTGCTAAGCTTTGGTGCAGCAGAATGAAAGAAATCAATTCAATTATTGTGTTTTATTTTCTCTCTATTTTGGAATTGAAAAAGGGGGAAGGAGGCTGGCGATAGAGGGAAGAAATGCCTTCAGTTTCACATAATCGAAATTAAATGTCCTACAAGCCTTTCTCCTGTTCATATATCATCCGAGTTGCACATTTTCTTCGCTCCATTTCACAGTATGACCAAATCAAGACCTTTTAAAAAATCCCTGGAGTAGACCCTTAAACACTGATAGAAGGAACTTCTGCAACAATAATCTCATACCCAGTTTTTCAAGTATACTAGCGTATTTTGCGAGTTTTGTAGACTGTTATGTTGAACCTGTTGAAAGTTAAGAATGAACGCAATTTTTAACCCCGTCCTTCGATCTTTACCAAAATTCCGTAGTTGTGTTAATAAATTTTTCTACACAACTCGGACCCGTATCAGCAGCCTTTGCCTATTAATCCCAAGTCGGCAGAAGCTTCCTCATTCCAGCATTGCTTAATCTGTTTTGGAATTCCAATGCACCTTAGGTGCAAAAACCAACACCGACAAGTTATTTATGTTTAGTTTTTTTTATGCGCTTTTAGAACGAACGCGTTAGACGTTACGCGGGCCGTCCCAGAAATGGCCGACCTAGCACAGTAGTGTTGGAAAATGTTCACAAAAAATATTCAAGAGGGGAAGTACCGACTATTAAAAGCTTAAGTTTGAAGTTTGGTGCCTTTACCTTGCACAGTTTTTTTTTTTTTTTGTCGATTTTAATAGAGAACGCTTGTTATTGATTTGCAAACATGGACAAAATTGGTCATCGTAATGTGATACAATACTATCATATAAAAGGTCTTAGTCCAACCAATATTAAGAAGGAGCTGGATTCTACCTTACGTAATTCTGCTCCCTTGTAAACGTTACAACAATAAAATATTGGGTGGCTGAGTTTAAGCGAGGTCGTTTGAGCTGCGAAGATGAACATCGTAATGGGCGTCCAAATGAGGTGACCACTTCGGAAATGGTGGCCAAATTAAAAAATGTGTATTGAGTGACCGGCGATTGAAAGTTCGTGTGTTAGCTGAATGCGTAGGCATTTCAAAAAGTGCTGTACATCGCATATTGACCGAAAATTGAATATGAAAAAGTTATGCGCAAGATGAGTGCGGCGTTTGCTGACTTTAGAACAAAAACAGCCGGTTCACACCTCTGCCGTTGCAATGGCTCAAATTAATGAATTAAAATTTGAATTGCTACCTCACGCCCTTATTCGCCAGACTTCGCTCCCTCTGATTATTTCTTATTTCCAAACATGAAAAAATGGCCATCGCTGGGAAAAGTGTATCAACCTAAAAGGATCCTATGTTGAAAAATAAAAAAAAAAAATGATAAATTTTTGTGTTTTAGTAGTTAGGTCGGCTATTTCGGGGACGGCCCTCGTATGTAGTGCGACCAGAGTGTGAAAATAAAATTTTGCCATGTTTTTTTTTAATAAAACGGTTGTGCTACTTTAAGTAACAAAAGTTATTTTTTATAAAAAACTGGTGTTTTGCCGTGAAAGTTTTGCTGAGTTTGAGGACTGAGCTTTTGCTTTTGCACCAAGACTGAGGACTGAGCTAAGAGCGCTCAGTCAGCTTTGCCGTAACTTGGTGGTTGTGTCATGGACAAAAGTCAACAAAAAAAAAGGGGAAAGTTAACTTCGGATCGGCCAAAGTTTTGTAAACCCTTGCAGCTTCCATTGAAAACAACAAAGTTTTTCTAACTAAGACTAGTTTTTTGACCTTACTTTTCTATGGGATCTATACTATGTAGAGGTCTGATTTCGACAAAACTTGGTGAAATCATGGAAAAGCATAATACACTGTTTCTCACTAGAAAATCTTTTTCGACCGATCATTCATACTGCAGCTATGTGCTATAGTCATCCGATTTCGACCAAACTTTGTAGAATTGTGTAAAAGTATATAAAATAAGTGTATGCCATTGATAAGGACGTTTTCATTAAAAACAAAAAAGTCATTCTCACTAGAACTAGTTTTTCGAACGATCGTTCCTAAGGGAGCTCTATGCTCTAGTCATCCGATTTCGACCAAACTTTGTAGAATTGTGTAAAAGTATATCAAATAAGTGTATGCCAATGATAGAATTGTGTAGCAGTATAAAAAAAGTGTATGCCAATGATAAGGAAATTTTTCATTAAAAACAAAAAAGTTTTCTCACTAGAACTAGTTTTTCGACCGATCGTTCTTATGGCAGCTATACGCTATAGTCACCCGATCCGGCTAGTTCCAACAAATGTGCAGAGTATTTGTACTAAAAGGCTTCGGGAAACTTTGGCAAAGCATAGAAATAGAAGTATAGACGGACAGGGCTAAATCAACTCAGCTGGTCAAGCCAATCAAGAATATATACCTTACGTGGTCGGTGAATTTAAAAAAATCCTCTGCAAGGGCATTACAATTTTTGGTAATCAATTAGGGCTTTGGGGTTATGTAATGAGTTCGGATGCATGTACAAGGTGGGCCAAAAGAAGTCACCCGGGCCAAAAGAGCCACCCTATTGGAAGATGCTCTTATTTTTACAAATAGCCGCCAAAACATAAAGAGGTAAATATTATATATATTCTACATCTGTCTAGTCCACAAATGTCAAAACAGATCTGACTTTGGCGGCTATTTGTAAAAATAAGAGCATCTTCCAATAGGGTGACCTCTTTTGGCCCACCTTGTATATGTTTATGTGCATGTATTATCGCGAGTATTAGCGTCTATTTCGAGACCGAGACAACGAAAGTGGCGATTGCGTGTGGAGTCGGGACACAAAAAGTCCGCTGCTTAACTAATCGACAGAAAGTCTTTAACAACTTTCAATTAGCAATGCAATTATGCAAATATGCAACTAAACAATGAGTGTGAGTTCACTCAAAAAAATATCCGTTCAAAATCTACCGAAATCAAGACCATTCGTTGACAAATGTAGAGTAATCTTGCTTTTTCGTGAACTGTGAACGATGGTGAAATGGTTTAAAATAGAGTCTAGTTTTTTCTTAGTTTTGAGACCGAAATGTCTGTTTTAAGTTGTAGAATTGACTAACAAAAATAGCAAAATTACAAAAAAATTAATGCAATTTGTCACAGTGTGTAGTGAAAATCAATACTCACCCTACGCTTACGCTCATATCATATATTACGCTCATATCTATAGGTAGTATAGGACTGCATGCTCAAATCGAATTGAATGAATTTTGACACACTCTACAATGAATTTGAATGAATGTGAATGTTGGTTGCGACTCAAATTCATTCAATTCCATCGATGAGAGACTGAACTGAATTGAATTGAATTGAATGAAAAGAGTGAAGGTCGAATTTATTCAGTAGTAAATCCACATTGCCAAGGTAAAAAATGGGAGGGGGGAAACTACGAAAGCGCGATGGAAATTATATTCTGTAACAAAATTAAATTAAACGCTGTTTAAATTTTAATTATTTTTATAATTCAATATTAGAATGAAGAAACAGTTTTCTTCATTTTACGTATTATTTGCTACACTTCCCTCTAAATGCAAATATTGATTGCTTTTCTAAAGTGGCTTTTTCTAAAACTGAGTGATCTGAGTTCACTAACTTTTTTGCTTTTCACTCACTCATTCTATTCGTTTGTTATATTTATTCATTCACATTCAGTCGTTTTGAGTATTCAAAATTTCAAATTGAATGTGACCCAATGCAAAAAAAAATACATTCAGGTGAGTTTGAGTTCTTCAAAAATGGAGTCATATTATTGAGTACTCATTGTTGCTCAAAATTTGAGTGTACTCATGCAGACCTCTAATAGGTAGCCTGTTCTTGATAAAGTGTGGGAGATGGAAAGTTAGCATGGGCAAGAATCTCGAACTGGGAGCTCGTTAGATTTTACAGCTGTAGTAGGATAGAGACGATACATTCAAAGACTCATGGTCACCCTAACGGCTATTCCCTTTAATATTAACATAGTCATCTCTTTCTCGAATACACCTAGATCTAAGACGACTCTGTAAAAAGACTGTAACGTGTATGCTCAAAGAGACGCGACTAGATCAGCGATGTTCCTCCATAGCCGCCAGGGGCCGAGCGCAATCGTCTATTTACACGCACACGAACCGAGCGCATGCCGAAGTCGGGCATATGAGCGAAAGCAGAGCTCTCTTTGCTTGCATTCGATGCCCAGTCGTCGAGCAGGGCAGTTCAAAGCTGGGCTATGTCGCTTTAATATCGCACACCAATACACTCTCACTTTTTGGCCTCGCTCTTCTTGAACATCGCTGGACTAGATCATTCGTTTGTAAGCCGTTGTAGAGAGTGGAAGTGTAAAGTAAATAAAAGAACATTTAAAGAGACTAAACCAGCGATGTTCAAGAAGAGCGAGGCCAAAAAGTGAGAGTGCATTGGTGTGCGATATCAAAGCGACACAGCCCAGCTTTGTACTGCCCTACTCGACGTCTGGTAATCGAATGCAAGCAAAGAGAGATCTGCTACTGCTCATATGCTCGACTTCGGCATACGCTTGGCTCGTGTGCGTGTAAACAGCCTATTTCGCTCGGCCCCTGGGGGCTATGAAAGAACATCGCTGGACTAAACTAAACGGAGAACCTGACTAGTCTTTCCTCTCACACAGCTAAGTGCGATGTCTCACTGTAGTGCTGCGCAAGGTCTGTTTTTCCGTAGTATTTCGGTTATAATGTTCCTTGACACTTTGAATATGCGTTACCGCTTGCGTCGCTGGCAGCACCGATCCCCGTCGCTCCCTAGATGACTGAGTGGCCAGATAACCAGACAAGAGTATAGGAGTGCTTTTAAATTTGGTGGTATGGACGAGACTGACACTGGTGGCGATGAATTTGATTTAAGCGGCATATCTCTGCACTCGTTCTTCAGGTTTCATGACCTTTCAGGACCGATATAAATTGTTGTAAGCGACAAGTATCCTCGTTGAAGTATGAGTTTTAAAACGACTTATCTGTTACAGTCAACAAATCTCCGCTCGGAAGACGACATGTTTCACCGACTCCACCGTGTTACAAACATCATATCTTCGACGTGATACAAAGACATATCTCCGATCAGAGGTATGACGTTTAAGACGTTTGGGGGTACGCTAGCTTAAATTATTTTTTGGATGTACATCTTCAAGGAGCTTGACCTTCTCCATACCCAAGCAAGGAGGACAAATAGTTACCGTTAGAAATAAAATTCTACAGATTACTGCAAAATCGTAGGTACTTTTCTGCTATTTTTATACCCTGTTCCCATTGAAAATGGGAAAAGGGGGATCATGAAGTTGTGCAAAAGTATGTAACAGGTAGAAGGAAACATTTGCGACCCTATAAAGTATATATATTCTTGATTAGCATCAACAGCCGAGTCGATTTAGCCATGTCCGTCTGTCCGTCCGTCTGTCCGTCTGTCTGTCTGTTGTCTGTCCGTATGAACGCGTCGATCTCAGGATCTATAAGAGATAGAGCCACAAATGTTTGAATGCAGGTAGGTGTATACCCGAGACAAATCGAGTTTGTTTTAGATTTGGAAAATTCCTCCCCCTCCCCCCTTTAAGCGCAAAAAACTGTCAGAGCCACAATTTTTAAGATAGACCTTCCAAACTTTATAATTATCAAGTAAGGCCCAATATCTTTTTAATTCTGAAAAGATCAATAAGGTCGGACAAAAAACACCGAAGTTATATACCAATCAATTTTGCTTATGGGAGAGAGGGGGGCCTTGCATTGTCAGTTACCGCGTTTGCGCGTGCGTTTGTGCGTATGTTAGAGTGTGTGTGTATGTGAGTTTGTGTATGTGTATAAAAACACAAGAAGTAAAGGGAACAGGGTATTTTGTAGTCGGGGCACTCGACTACAGCTCCCTTATTTGTTTTTTATGGGAGGATTCAAGAGAATATCGTGCCCTCCATCGACTGACCAATTAAAAACCATTTCATTGACAACTCTACTTCCGACAGTTCAGGGAGTATCTGTGTGTTCTCGAGAATCTTTTCCAGTTCGTCAGTTCAGGGTTCCTCTAAGGATTTGCTTTCCTGCTCAGCGCTACGGTTATGTCGATAATCTGTCTTGTGGGCTCATAATGTAGACCAGCAGATCCTCTACTCTGTCATTGATGTCCATGCTGATCGCTTTTGAAATGCTCCGTACTTAAAGTTTCTCTCGGTAGTTAAAGATCTCCAGAAATTATTGATGTTTTCCCAACCCTGAAGCACTCCGTATGATTGCTAATTAAGCGACAGAAATGCAACACGTGCCATGAGTTGAAGGCAAATGTAAATGTAAAATTTATTGAAATATAATTTATGGAGCTGAAAATGGCTGGAAGCCGCTTGTAATGGTTTGTAATTTCAGGACCCCCCGCTGGGCTGGGTGTTAATATTTTGTTCGTCCTTGACTGGGTCATTAATGGCAGTGTTGATGGCATGAAATGAAATTGTGCGGAGCAACTTATTTGGGCTTCTAATTTCACGAAAATATTTGAGCCGCCTCGAAGATTATGTTCAGCTTAAAAGCTATCTCATTAAAGTGTCCAAGAGCTTTAAGCTGGCTAAGTGGTAGTGCGTGTGAGAGTGTGTGTGTGAGTGTGACAAGTGCTGGTTTTAATTAAAATTTTCATTACATTTTTTTCCTGATGAGGGGTAAGCGGGGGGGCAGACATCAAGTGGCCGAAATTAAAATCTGCTGCAAACACTTGACAC
Organism: Lordiphosa collinella; assembly: GCA_018904265.1. Taxonomy (NCBI): domain Eukaryota; kingdom Metazoa; phylum Arthropoda; class Insecta; order Diptera; family Drosophilidae; genus Lordiphosa; species Lordiphosa collinella. Next base: position 25,093 of record JAEIFV010000785.1, read on the forward strand.
AGTCAGGACGGGGCCACAAGTTACGTAAGCAAAAAATTACGCATACGCCGGGTGAAACGCAGTGGAAAAAACTTTATAGTAAAAGCAACCAGAGAGCAAATATATTGAAGTGTGTGACAGTTGAAAGTTGTTGGTAGTTGTAGCTGTTGTTGTTGAGTCATTAACACGACGTTAAGTGTGAGAGACCATTATAAAGGTTATTCCTGTCATTTTTCGATTTTCCGTTGAAAAGACATGTAAACAAAACAAGTAAAGCCAAAATACGTTTGCCTACTTTTGGGACTACGCTGCTTTAGCTGTCTGTCTATTTGCCTGTCTGGCATTTAGCAGCCGCTTGACATCTGTATGCACAGACGCATTCTCAGGCTTCCTATATCTTCTTCAACGCTATGGAGGTGGCATCAAAGACACGACATCCATGACAAGAATCCAGCACTTGACGTTGATGAGACGCTGTGTGGACATGGATATGGGTTAGAGTGGCGGAGTAGGAGAGAAGCAGCAGCATAAGTATAATGATGCAACTGCACTGAGACTGACAGCCATTGAGCACGGCTGTTGCACAACGCGGCGTATGAGTAATGTGCGATGTTAGTTAGTCAGTTACTTGATTACTTGGCAGCCAAAAGTGTGTCTACTGGCAAGCTGAGGCAATTTCTAGGGCACTTTTCTAGCCACAATTTACCATTTTAATGGCCTACCCCATTGGTTGAGTGGCTACAGCTGGCCTAGCCTCTTTCTTTCTGTCCCTCTGCTCGTATAAATTTGAAATAAGCACCTCATTACATTGAAAAATGTGCACAATTTGCAGGACATTATGTCCCCTTCTAATACATACATCCAGCATAATGTCAGTGCAATGTGTGTGTCCTTTTGTATCTGCTCTTTTCGGAGCTCTCGTGCGGCTGGATTACAAATTATTTAATATCTTCAACTTTAAGAGTTGCCATTTAAATTTGCCGTGTTAATGCAATTTTAAGCTGCTTTATTAATGATTTTTCTGGTAGTTGGCAGTGCGAAATCGTTTGCCAGACAGCGACAGTGGTTGAATTACCCTGAAAAAGCTTTCCTTTTTTACTTACTCTTGCTGCTTCATTACTTAACATAATTCTCACTTATTTCGCCCCACTGTGCACTTTGCCTCCTGTCATAAAGCAAAAGTTATTGGTGCAAAAATCCGTTGCACAGAATCATTTATTTTTTTTCTCTCGGCTGGCAAACAGTTTTGTGTCAATGCATCGATAACCCATCGTAGAACAACAACTGCAGCAACAATAGCTGCACTCAAAGGATCAACAGCAGCAGCAGCAGCAGGACCTCAGCTCAGGCGGCTTTCTGCATTTACTCGCATGCATTATTGAGCATTAACCTCATTTCCACGCAGTCAATTTACAGCATTAAATTCTCTGCAGTTGACTTCTGTGTGGGGATAAGGATTTAACGAGCTGCCAGCAGGAGCCCCAGCCTGTCCCTGATGATTTCATAAAACTAATTTGCTTTTGATTAGCCCATGCCTTAGGCCCGAGTTTAACAGTTATTGGAAATGGAAAACACTTGAGCCTGAGCAGTCCAAATTGCCCAACTAAATAAGCTCATAAAACTCTACAGCAAGGGAGAGAAAAAAAGAGAGACAAAAACTCAAGTGAATAGCTTTAAAAGAAATGTGCAAAGACATAAACCTGGCCGCCAGAATGCTGAGCAAGGGCGGAAGGGGCTGGATGGAAGCCATTGCCAAGGCAGCTTTCTTTCGCTCTTTGTGCCATTGTAATTGGATAATTAAAGAAATGTCTGGGCCAGAGCGTGCCAGGGTACAAAAGGGAGATAACAAACACGTGGTAGATTCCAGTTTGAGTCTTTATGGAGTACTACCGGGATGTGTGAGAGTCACTGTAAGAGATGTCAGCGTGAATAGACATAGACACGGATATCTTTGGAGTAGAAATCCTTGGGAGACTCCTTAAAAGCAAGCACATTGCTAAGGGCAACTGAGTTTTCAATTTGAACAGCAGCCGCTTTTGCTGGACAAACAGATGCAAGGCCACACAGAGGGGCTTAAAAAGTGATTTCTGTATCAAAAGTGAATATAGATTCGAAAGAACTTTAATTTAATCCGCGTAGATATAGCAATGTTTGTTAGGGTGGAGTAAAAAAGTCCAAAAAAAGTTATTGTTTTTTAGATCTCCTGTAAGACTATCGATAACCCAACAGAAAAGCATAATCTGGCCCAAAAATCAGAGTTTTGCGATTTTATCTTGAGTTGGCGCACAAGCCATTTGTTTGCTGTATCATCCCTAAAAAGACTTTCTTTTGTTAACTGCAAAATCGGTTGAGAAAAAGATCGTTATGATTTTCTGAAAAGCTAAACAAATGTTGGAGTCTTTAAGTTAGTCTGCCCCAAAGCAGCAACAGTGCTCCCCAGAATTAGAAAGTCACAGCGTTTAGAATTAGTATAACCTATCGGCCAACCAACAGTCACAGGCGCAGATCACCATCTCGAACCAGCTCCAGTTCACCGCAGTGTCATCACTAACCTACCCGCTCTGGTCACACAGTTCTGAGTTTCCGGTAAGCCACGATTGCTGCCACATTTTTGGCGTACGGGAGTGCGGTTTTCGAGCGAGGAAGCGAGAGGTTGTCTGCGCGGATTTTTAATTCGTGGAAGAGACGCGAAGTCGAAGCCGACAAGGCGAAACACGTGTGGCGCGCATCCAAGCAAGGAACCCAGGCGAATACAATGCGAGACACGCCCCTGTTGTTCAGATGGTGTCAAGGCACTACCAGGCCAAACGACCTGACGATTACCGACCGACAGCACGACAGGTAGGGCATCACAGCGCTAGTCTAGTACGTGAACTATGGTGTGCACTAGGGCGCTTTTTTTTGTATGGAAAAATTAGGGTCATATTGGCGCTATTTTTTGGTGTATATTTACCGAGAATAGAGAAAAAAGTTCAAAATGTTGTGTTTTAGTGAACGCGACGGAGCTCTAAAATTTTTGATATTACCCATACGCAGTGTAGCCTTTCAACTTTAATTAGCTTTGTAGCTGGCGTTGATTTCTAACAAAATGTTTTTGTACTTTCAAAAGATTGCTCCGATTTAAACTAAAGTTTGCAAAGCATAAGGGACGATACCAAAAAATGATTTATACTAAAAATGTTGGAGGAATAAACTTACTCTTTAGACTTTGATGTGAGACATTTTTCATAACACTCAAAGGGTACCTTCTAGAATCAGCACGCAATTCAAGAAATGGATTCAAAGAAGACCAAAAACTAAGTCAAATATTATTTGAAGAAATTCGTGAAGGGCTAACATGAGCAACTCTTGTATTGTGTTGAAGAGATCTTTCGATTTCCATTTCTCCAAAACCAAGTATAACCCCGCTTTTTTTCTTATATCAGGAACTGTGGTTGTCAGGCAATGAACATTTTGTGCGAACTTTCTGATTGGCTTGGGCATTTTTTAGGAACTTTTTGTACGTGATAAATAAAATTTAAAAAAAAAAATTAAAATTAACTTTACGTTTCTTGGCCTAGGGAATTGAACCCGGGACTTCGTACTCTCCCTACTAAACTCGGCATCTTAACGCAGTCGACTGTCGAGCTTGATGACAAAATCGGGACATTTCGTCTAACAAAATCGAATACCTCGCCAGACTTTCAGAAGTGACAACTCGACCCATGTAGCACAGATCTCTTCTTCTTCTTACTTTTTCCCTATATTTCTATCACAATCGTTTGACGGTCTCGGCCGCTGCTTTTAATGCCCGTCACTCGCCTCTGTCTTGTGCGAGCTGGCACAAGTTGGTCAGTTCAAGCGCCTTTATGTCTTTCTGCAGCTGTTTTTCCCAACTAAGTTTTGGTCGTCTTACACCTCCCGCTTTCCCTAAATCGTTCGCCTTCCGCCTGTAAACTTTTTTTACTGGAGCTTCTTCATCCAAATGAGTAACATGTCTAAGCCAACACAACCGCTGTTGTTTTATGCTCTTGACTAGATCAGTGTCCCCATAGAGCTCATATAGTTCGTTGTTCATAGGGGTGAGGAACTCATCGCCAACTTTTACAGGTCCATAAATCCTCGAAGGACTTTCTCTCGAACACGCCGATCGCCTCCTCATCTTCTGTTGTTAATGCCCATGCTTCTGCGCCGTATTGGAGGACTGGGATAATAAGAGACTTGTATAGCGCGATTTTCGATAGATTTTTCTCGAGGTAGTAACAGGGCTCTGCTTCTTGAACTCCTTACAATGTTGAAGTTGTACTCTCCCATTGCAACAGTTTGTCCAAGAACACTGCGCGCTGAGACTGGGCTTCGTTTTTTCCTCATTTACTGCTTAGCCCATGTGGATTCCCACTTCTCAATCTCTGACTGCTTAACGTCGTGCGGTTTTGCCGATAGTCAATGTCATCGGCATATCCAAGTAGTATGACAACGACAGTAGCCCGCTAATTTCGCGCCGTTGTGATTGGCCCAAAAATAAGGATTGACCTTTGAACACACATTTTGGGATATTTTTCACCACCAATTCTCCCCATTCTCATGCTTGTACTCTGGGACGATATAATTTTGTCACAATTTCCGCATTTTGAGCCCTTCAACTTGCACCTTCCCGGGCAAGCGTCTAACCAATATCCAAAGTTTTACTGAACCAAAGAACTTTGCAAATATGGCGGGGGTCAGGACCATTTTCACCTCCATCTCCATGTCCACCTCCAGGGCCACTTCCAGGTCCAGGTCAGGTCATGGGTTTCCCACAAGAGGGGTAGATTTTCCAGAAGATTGTTGAATTTCATTTAGATTTTTGAGAATAAATTTGAGCCCGATCGGATGATAAACAAAAAATTGGCATACAACAGTTTTCCGCCCATTTCCCGACTTTTGGGGTAGACTTTCCAAAGTTGAAAGTCACGTTGATCATATTATTTATGAATAACTTTGGAAATGAAATGAGTTTGGAGCTAATCGCTGGGAACTAAAATTCAACCCATACAGCTTTCACCACCCCAATTCCCACCAAGGGGGTGAATTTTCCGGAAAATTAGTATGCAGTCATTGTTGAATTTTCATGTAGATCTATGAAAATGAGTTTGACCCCAATCCGATGATAAATAAAAAAGTTGCATACAACAGTTTTCGACCATTTTCCGACTTTGGGGGTAGATTTTCTAAAAGTTGAAAGTATTGATCATTTTTTATGAGTAACTTTAAAAAAGAATTTGGAGCTAATCGCTGGAACTAAAATTCAACCCATACAGCTTTTACCACCCAATTTCCACCAAGGGGGGTGAATTTTCGGAAAATTAGTAAGCAGTCATAGATAAATTTTCATATAGATTTCTGAAAATAAATTTGAGCCTGATCGGATGAAAATCAAAAAAGTTGCATACAACAGTTTTCTTTGAATTTTCCCATTTCCCGGCAGAATTTTCCAACACCGTTTCTTAGTGCTCACTTTCAGCATAAGATAAAACTACTGTAAAAATTCGGCTTTCTATCTCTTTGGTTTGTCCTGTGCGACGGTTACCAGTCAGTCAGGTTGAACAGTTTTATAAATATAGATGGTGCCCGATCTGATCCGGGCACTGGCGAGATATATACTCCATCAGCAGATTAAAGAAGTTACACGATAAGGTGTCACCCTGCATAAAACCTTTTCTGGTATCGGAAGGCTCGGAGAGATTCTTTCCTATTTTGAAGGGACTTCGTATGCTTCTCAACGTCATCATGCAAAGTCGAACGTATTTTGCTGGTATACCAAAAACAGACAGGGCTTCACAGAACTTTGACCTTATTGGTGTGTCTAAAGCGGCTTTATATCAAAAAGATGGGAGGTGTTGATTTTCGTCGCATGGGTTTGGAATTCAGGGCGTATACTTAATTTAAAAAAAAACTTTGTGGCCTCGTCGCTCCCATTAAAACCGATTTTTTTTTTTGAAATTTTATTATCTATAATACAAAAGGAACCTTTCCAGGAGGCGCCGTTGCTTAATTTCAATTATGCCCTGATGTGCCCCATCACCACACTAACGACTGGTAATGCAGGGTCGTATTCGTTGGGCAAATACTTGGCTGGTGGTTGTTATGTGGTGCAGGTCCCTACTACGAAGAGTTGGGAATTCGTTAATGCCGCGCCGGTGCAGCTGAACTACAGGGGCGGTGAGCTGGAGCACTTTTGCACTACGCCCAAACGGCAAATAGAAGGCGGCTGCAGGTGATACCCCGGCCCACAGGGAAAACATGGTAAGCTGGCCGTAGGGTTTCTGATTAGGTGATCTTTACCTTTGTGAATATAACTCTCGGTGCGGCATTTCCATTAAAAATATGAATAGGATAAAAACCCAGAATATAGAAAACTGAACCACCGATCTGGTGCTTAATTTTCCAAGTGTGAGGCTGAAGGAATGGTAAAAATGGGGTAAAATGGTGAAACCGGCTTGACCGACTATCTTTCTTGTTTGATATGGAATTTGACAGCTAAAAGAAAATTCGAACGTTCTCACTCTACCCTTAAATATTATCTGCTTCAACAAATTTTGCCGGCTGATGGAAATCGGAGGAATATATTGTCATAGAAAAATCTCGTATAGGGATTAAGTGCCGAGCTTTAATAGTTATTGTTTATTAATTCAATTAGTTTAACAAGATTTGTCAGTTGCGAGCTAGCTTGAGGCCGCCAGCCACAGTTCGACACAACACTAACTACCATTGGAGATGATAGCTGCGTCATAGTGGTGACCACAGTCGCCAGAGTAATCGATAGTCGTTCCTGGCTAGTGATGGCAGAGTCGCCACACCTCGTCCAGAAGAGGCGACATCTATTGGTCAGCTTTTGGAAATCCTCAGCTAGCATTGTTCAAAAAAAATTAAATTATTTTATCAAATCGTTTTATTGCTGCAGGTGTATCCAAACTTCGCCCGAGAGTTGAAGTTAACTTTCCTCTATTTTGATTTTCAAACCAGCAAGCTCGGCGGCTCAAGGTTATTAGGTAGATGGCATCCCCCGTTTTTTCTGTAATACAATGCTGGTAATGTTAAAGCTCAATCTTAACCAACTAAAAACCACAACTCCTGTTAGTTGGCTTTCACGCGGACATCTCTGTGCGAGGACTAATATATTTGTGTGAGTGTGTGTATGCGTTCTAGGAGGCTATTAAAAGCATCTAAACGTTCACTAAAAACGCGAGTATAATTCACTACTCACGCACACTGGCACACAAATAAACCGAGACCTGCTGTCGCTTAGTAGCCGTCGCAACAGCTGCTGGAAAAATACTGTAGCATACTTATAGGCGAAGTGGGTGCTCTCCTTTTTCGTGCAAGCCGCTTTTCGTATTGTCTTACTTCATTTGTTCCAGTGCAGAAGCGAGCGGAAACACAGAAAAAGTCGGAAGGGGAGACACAGATAAGCGATAAGCGAACAGTGAACAGCTTTTGCCCGACTCCTGGCACGTGTCCTTGCTATTTGGCCCAAGTCGGCGGTTTATTGTTGCCACTTTTAGTTAAAAAACTTGGACAAGAAAGAACGACAAGGCACAGACAGCTCATAATCTTTTCGCAAGATTTTTGCTGATATGGTCAAAAGCTGGCGACAAGTGCAGCAGGTGTTAGTGGGTCGTTGAAATGGAAAAGTGTTGCCTCAAGCTGCGATTCTACACATATTTTAATTTTTATGAAAAATTTATAAGCTCACCTCCACTTGCGGTCCAAACTTTTCCCAAATTTTGTCTGAAGAGCACAGTTTACCAATTTCCATTTCCTCCTTAATAGTGTCAACTGCCATGTGAAATGTTTTTCAGTTGCTCTTCCACCCGAACACTTCCCAAAAGTCCATGTTGCACCTGTTGCACTATGAACCAAACCTCGCTGAGCTGTTGATAAAGGGCAAGCTAATAGCCAATTGCCCGGGTGGCAACATGCTGGCTTGTCTTAATGGTTATTACCAACTTGCCTCTGCCACTTGGAGCACACAGAAAAGACACTTCAATTTAAGTATCAGTTTGATTCTGATATTACAATTGGAGGTCATAACCATGTGGTTACTTCCGTCTGACCAAACTTCAACTGAAACAATTAGGTTATCCCCGTGGGGCTGCATCAGCGTCATCATTCATCATCAAAGATGGCAGAAATGAAAATAAAATACTTAGAAGTGCATGGAGCAACACCTCCTGCGACTGGCGCATAATTCATTAGGGAAACTGTGCGAAAATGGCGCGTGACTAAAGTAAAAAATGTTTACGAGTCATTTTCTTACCAAAAAAGTGTTTGCCAAGAACTTGGTTTGCCAAGAAGCACATTCCCAGCAGCAACAAATGAGCAGAACCCAACAGGACACTAAGTATGATTTATGTTTCGGGATTTTAAGCGCATTTCAAATACGAGTCAAATTGAAATTTGCACCGAAACTAGACTAGAATACAGCCAAGCTTCCCGGGGATATACTCTGTACCACTTACTCGTACTCGTTGCATGTGCGTGTGCAAGTGTGCGAGGTGCCTTGAGATTGGCTCATCCGTTCTGCTCGCCATTCAATTTGTTGCCCTGGCAGCGTTGCACTTCACTTTCCGTTTGTTTTGCTGGATTATCAGGCAAAGCTGCATGAAAATTTAATAATAGCTTGTGCAATAAGTCAGCGAATACAAAGACCAAATCTGAAGCTTAAACTGAAACTAAGGCAACAGCCGGCTCTACTTAGAGGAAGGAAATTTTAAAGATATCCAGTGTTATTCACATTGTGTAACGAATATGCGTTCAGCTTGGACAGGATAAGAATTGCTAAAGTGTTTTCCACTAGGATCTTTCCAGTGTCCCGGCACCACCACGAGACCAGTTCTAAAGTGCAAATGCATCTATTTGCACTCAAAGAAAAAGACTCAAATTAAAAACTCAGCAATAATTTAATGCATTTCTAAATATTTTGAAAACTTTTGTAAAATACAATGCAAGTGTTTTCTCAACCATAGGCAGAACAACCTTCAAAATTAACTTATATTTTTAAAATTTTGAGATTTTTTCTTAAATTTATAAAGTTGTTGCTAAAAAAATTAGATAGTTTTGGAACTTAAGTAAGTTTTAACTCTTTGGAATTGGAATGATATTGCAAGTGCTAATATGCTGCTTCTTTTCTTATTTGAATTTATAAAATTCCTAGAAAGGAATGTAATTGGCAAACTATTTTTTCATTTGTGATTTCAAAAGTAATTTTTCTAAGTATAAAATATAAATATAAAGAGTTTGTCCTGACAGATTCACTGACTGATTAGCAATCATCGCAGAGCCTAAACAATTATGAGATTGAGGACAACAAATTTCTCCTTACCGGGTGAAAGTACGTACTAAGACGGGATTTAGGAAAATTCCACCGGGAAAAGTCGGAAAAGCGTTGGAAAAAGTTTGGGGTGAAATTTGAATGGTGAAAATTTTATTGTTTATCCGATTGACTTGAAACTCGGTTTGTAAGCAAAGTATTCGAAATAATGGGACACCGACCCGATTTCGGAGATTCCGCCCTCAAGGAAGTTCCGGGAAATTCGATGTTGGAAAATTTGACTGTAGGTCGAAAAATTACGATGACGATAAAGGTATCAAGAACGTTAACGAACTCAATAACGTTAGCCATAACGATAAAGGTATCGAGAACGATAAAGGTAGCGATAACGATAACGGTATCGATAACAATAACAGTAACGACAAAGGTATCGATAACGATAACGAAATCAATAGCGATAACGGATTCGATAATGATAAAGGTATCGATAACGATAACGGTATCGATACCAATAACGAAATCAATAATGATCACGATATTGATAACGGTATCGATAACGATAGCGATAACGATAATGGATTCGATAACGGTAACGATGACGATAGCTTTAACGATAGCTTTACCGATAACGATATCGATAATAATAGCGATAACGATATCGATTAGGGTAACGACAACGGTTATGATAACCATAACGATAGCGATAAAGAAATCAAAAACGATTGCGATAACTTTATTGATGACGATAACGGTATCGAAAACGATAATGAAATCAACAACGATAACGTCGATAACGATATAGAAATCAATAACGATAACGATAGCAAAAACGTTAACGGTATCGATAACGATAAAGAAATCCGTAAAAATAACGATAGCGATAACGGTAACGATAACGATAATGATAACGATAACGGAAATGTATTAAGCCCGGTCGGAAAAAAGCAAAACGATATCGGTTTTTGGTGATGATATTTAATATTACTGATCCAGTATAGAATGGCGGCGTCGCGAATCTCACCGGGATATATGCTAGACATATATATAAAACCAACATATATCCCGGTGCGCTTCGCTACACCGCCGTCAGTCTTTCTGGATCCAAACAATTAAAACAAGAAAGAAAGTTATTCAAGCCACATTATAACCCATACTCTGTACCTGTGAAGTGTTCCTTATAATTTTTTGACAGGTGCTCCCCCCAAATCTGTTTTTTTTAGTTTTGAACACCACTATCGTTCATCCGATCTTTACCATTTTTTTGGCAGATCGATAATAATACCAAATTGTTCAGAAGGAAATATGTAGTAAATATGTAGTTACAACATAAATCAACACTTAAAACCGATATAGTTTTTCTCTTCCGACCGGGCTTGGGTAACATTACCGTTATCGTTATCAGTATTGTTATCGTTAACGTTTTCGTTATTGTTATAGTTATTGATTTCGTTATAGTTATCGCTATCCATATTGTTATAGATTTCTTTATCGTTATCGATAACGTAATCGTCCCGTCAGACCGCTGAGAGCGTTTCGACCAAATTGACCGATTCTTGGAGGACTATAGATCTTTCCTGGACCAGTTTTTGGAATTAATAAAAGGCATGATAGAACCATTGAGCTTAAAAAATTCATTAATCAAATTCAATATATACACTAAATATCTATATAAAAGTGAACGTATGTTTTATGTTTGTATATTTGTATGTTTGTATTTTTGTCCCTTATGGGCGTCTAAACCGCTAAACCGATCTTCACGAATTTTTCACAGTAAGTTCATGTCGATCAGGAGATGTCATAGGCTATGTCATCTCTGTGAAATGGTCCAAAAACCGCGAAATTTGCAAAATGAAAATTTTGCGAAAATGGTTGACCGCTTGCCCGCGAAAAATTTGCGGAAAACGGTCCAAAATCCGCCAAAATTGCAAAATTTACGATTTTGGGAAATTGATTGACGCTTGCACGAGAAGGTTCCCAAGTAGAAGAAACCGCCAAAATTTGCAAATATTCGTTTCCCGGTAAAGCTTTGAAGAACGGAACGCTTGCGCCTGAAAAATTCTGATTTGAAGAAATGGGCGGGAAATAGTCCAAAAAACCGCGTTAATTCAAAATCTATACCGTTCATCCGATTGCGATGAAGTTTTGGTCATTGGTTAGACGCTTGGCCGCTAAGGTTTCCAAGGTCCAAAAAATCGCGGAATTTGCAAAATTATACCGTTCATCTGATTGCAATCAAACTGTGGGGAATCAATTGAACGCTCAGGCAGGTTTCTAAGTTGAAAAAATTTGCAGAAAATTGACAAAAACCGCGAAAATTAAACAAATTTGCGGTCTTTGGACTCTGGATGTTCGACGCTTGCCCGGAAAGGTTTCAAGTAGAAGATACAAGGCGGAAATGGTCCAAGAACCACGAAATTTACAAAATGTTCGAATTTAATGAAGCTTTGAGGAATGGTTGTACGCTTGCCCGCGAAGGTATCTAAATTGAAGAATTGTGCCGGAAATGGTCATAAAACCGCGAAATTTCAAAAACTTACCGTTCATCGATTGCCTTATAACTTTGGGCCACGCTTCCGTGAAGGTTTCTAAGGTCAATAATCGCGGAAAGTGGCAAAATAACCTTATGAGTATTTATGAAAATGCTTAGTGCTTATTTTACAATTGCTGGCTTTGGTAAATGGAAGCTGTAGATTACACGGTCCAAAATATTGCAGAAATTTTCATATTTTTGATTTGAGTCTGGATTATTGTGAAAATTTGATAGACAGCAATTGTAGAATGGGTAAAACAGGAAGTAACCGAACGGTCAAAAAAGTCACGAAATTTGCAAAGTATTCTTGATTTTAGATTATCATGAAGACGTTTATATAGAGAGAAAGATCGAAAGATCAAAATGTTTATACCGACATGCAGCCTGCACTCAGGATTGAATATAATCCCTCTCTTAAGAATCATACAAGAACCCGGGCGACGCCAGGTATTCAGCTAGTATATTATAATTTTGATGTGTCGTGCTAATACCCTTTTCACACTGGTCGCAGCTTCGAAAAACTGTCAAAATCGAAGCTGCGATAATTTTTGCTATAGATTATACATAGGCTGGGCGACGTCACTCAATAATCGCGGCGTTCAAGCTTTACGACGCAGCTTTCATAGAGTATTAGCAAATGCTTACTTGATTGTTACGTGTTTCAGAGGTACTTTACCATAATTTGAGCACACACCTGATTTATTTGTATGCGAGAAAAAGCAGAGAAAATACTAAAGTTTTTAAAGCGAAATGGAGTGAGGATGAGAAGAATGATTTGATTGACTTGTGGGGCAAATATCAGATCAACGTGGATCTGTCACTGCCACAGACAGGGAAAGGGCCACATTTGACCGTCAGGCGGCTCAGTGGGTGCACTTCAAGAAGTGTCCCCAAGTGCTTACGATCAAAAAATTTTGTGGCCCGTGTGGAAGAATGCTGAACTACAAAATTAGAACATAATTTCTACAAAACTTATTTTAAGATTTTGACTCAGCAATTCAAGCATCTCGACTCCTTCTGGCTAACCATCTGCAAAAAGAAACCGAAAAATCAACCTACAGTCAAACATATTGGATAAAAGCAATTAGGTCTTTCGGCTGACCGCTGAGAGCGTTACGACCAAATTGACCGATTCTTGGAGGACAATAGATCGTTCCAGGACCAGTTCTTGGAATTAATAAAAAGACATGATAGAACCATTGAGCTTTAAAAAAAATTCATTAATTAAATTCAACTATTACAAAAAATTACACAGTAAAACCAATATGGGGTCCATGCGGGCCGGGGAATAAAATTGATACCGTTCGATGGACCACTTGTTCAAGAACTTCTCTAGCACGTCAAGTTTTTGGAAATCCAATGGTCAAAGTTGTTAAAAAGAGAAAGCTAAAATACACCGCCTCGAATTTCTGTCCTGCTTGGAAAGACCTGGAAGTCTTTTACTCAGAAAACTGCTCCCTGAAAAAGTCTTTACCTAATTGGTAGGTTCAGTCTATCCCCCAAAATTGCCCCACACGACAAACCTTTCCTACAATATGATGAAATACAATCAGTTGCATAAAGCAAGAAGGTATATGTAATGACGTGAACTTACCATGGTCCACACAGATCTACCTCCTATTAGAGATTTCATTTTCATCAGTTCGCAACCAAACTCAGTGGCCAGTGGCTCGCATGTGTTGACATGTGTTTCCCACAAGAAATTCATACATGTCGTTCTCTACCTTTGCTTGAATCTTCTCCTTCTTGCTCCATTTTGTTAAAATTTTCTACTCTGTTGTTTTGTATGTTTTATTCATACAGAGCTGTCAGATATTTTTGAAGCTGCGAGTTTAGTGTAAAAAGCATGATGCGGGTTTTCGCTTCGCCTATGCTGCGCCCAGTGTGAAAAGGGTATAACAAGTAATCCAATTAAATATTGAAAATACAGAAGGTCAGGCCTTCTACACATTTAATTTTTGTACATTTTCTTTTTAAAAATTTGCCGCTTGGTCACAAAACACATCAAAAAGAAAACCAAACATGTAACAACATCGACAACAAAACGTGTCATTTAACATTTTGGCTAATAGTCCGCACATTGTTTCGGTACTTTTGTTAAGCGAATCTATAAAAAAATAAACTAGAAACTAAAACTTATTTCATATAAAAATCCGGAGTGAACATTAAAACCGCGGCAATTTTGGTCAACATGCTGAATGAACTGTAAAATCAACTCAATGGTGATTGTGGCCAGAGTAGAGTGTGTGCGTTTGTGCAAGGCAACTAAAAATCAGTTTGTACAAAATTACGTATACGACGCATGCAACGGTAAACGAGAATTAACATTTAGTTGGGCAGCTAACGTGGATTGTGTTTGGTCAGAGGGGCGGTCGTTGCTTCCCATTTTGGGTTTTGGCAATTTTAGGGCACCTTGCACACGAGAATGTTAAAACACTAAATGTAAAATAAATATAAAACTAATTTTATTTGAACATTCCTTTGTTGGTTTGTTTTATCATCTCCACTGATTGGCTGCATTCTCATTGCGACTTGAAAATTCCTGGGACATTTCTTTCTAAAACTATTTTTGCAAGCAGGCTGCGTTTTGCTTGGCTTGGCTTTTACCATCCCCTTTGTACTTTTATTCAATTTGCGCCGAAGCTAAACAAAAAGGAACAATTTTTGTTGTTGTATTCCATAAATTCGCTGGCACTTCAATCTCTCGCTTCTTTCTTTTGCTATTCTCTATTTCACACCGACTCGTAAAATTTTACATTCCGTTGGCATTCTTCTTGGTCTTCTATTTGTGTTGTGTGTGTGTGTGTGTGCCAAGTTTTTGTATTCTTTATTTTTTGCGGCTTCATTGTCAGCTGGCTGGCACTGCCATTTTCCTTCTTTTTTTTTTGTTTTTAATAATGCATAATTTGTTTTATAACTAGGTTCGTTTCTTTTTTTGTGTGCATTTTATTTATGCACAATATAAAAGAAAAAAATTTTAATCAAAATGAAAACAAAGCTCTGCCATTGTTGAAAAAGTTATTATAAAATACTTTGCTTTTTGTATTATTTTTTTGTTCATTTTCTAAAGTGAAAATGCCGGACAACCATTGTCTATGGAGTGTGGCATGAATAATGCAGTTATGTCCGGGATATTAGATACCCAGCTGAGAGGAGGGAAGTAGGTTGAATGGAATAGGAGAAATAAGGCTTAGCTTAAGTTTATAGAGAGAAAACTAGCTTAGGCTTAAAGCCCATCAAGATTATTAGGAATTCTTTAAGACTTCTAATAACTAAGATTTAAACGATTTTGATTTAAGTACAATCCAGTTTAAGTCAAATAATGTTAGCAGAATTAAGTGCTTGGAGCAGAACTATATTAGATTTCAGTTCAGAGCTGAATCAGATTTATTGGCTTCCCTTTATTGATTTCGACCAGATCATACGGAATCGGAATTGATAGTTGTTCCTGTTCCGTTTTAAGTTATGCAGCGTGTTGCAGGGAAAAATGTAGAGGTACACTGTAGTAATATGCTTTCTTGTTTTGATGCTTTGCGCCTCTCTAACTGCCGTTCTCCTCCAAGTTTCTTTGGGTCTGCCACGTGGCCGCCCGACTCCGTCCAACGGGTTCCATTCCATTGCCTTCCTTGCGATGTTGTTCCCGCTTTTTCTCAATGTTTGTCCTATCCAGCTCCATTTCATCCTGCGTATATGGCGTCGACACACTCCATATTCGCTCGTCTAAGTAGGTAGGTAGGTATTACCGGCTGACCACAGATTGGGGTCACACATTGACCTTAAGATCCTTAGAGAGGCCGGGGGGGTGGGGTATGGGATCATTCTTTGAAGTTTTGGCGAACGCCAGTAATTGGTTGGGGGCCTCTTGGCCACTTCTTCCAGAGAAGCGAGCAATGGGGTGCAGAAGTTTTAATCTTTTTAATCTTGCTGCTAAGTATGCCTAGGAGCAGTCTAGAGTCTCTTGGAAGATGTAGCAGATAGTGTGTTAGTTTTTTATCTCTTGTCTTACACATAATTTTAGACATTCTGCATCCGGTTGTGTAAGAAGAATAAGATGGTATGTTCAGTGTTTCTTCTTGGCCGAGCTCGGCTCCAGCCTTAGCCAGACTGTCTGCCATCTCATTTCCATCGATTCCCCGGTGGATGGGAATTCAATAGATTTGCGACCGCCTCGAGGTGCAAAGGGAATATATTGTTTCTCGCCAGGACATTCTTGGAATTGATGGAGTGTCCCAGCATTGCCTAGATTGCCGCTTGTTTATTTGGTTATTAGGAAAGTGTGTTTCTGCCAGCTCTGCTGCCTTCCTTATTGCAGTGCAGTGGTTTGGCAGTTTGTATGAGAGCTTCATTCTGGCATATACGGCGGCTCCGACTCCTAGGTCCATCTTTGAGCCGTCTGTAAAGAAATGTGTTGCTGCTTGGGCCAGTCCTGTAAGTCAATCTTCTGGTCCCAATAGCGCTGGTGTGTAAGTATAGTTCGGTTTCGGGATAATGTAATTCGTGCTACTATTGATCTCTCTGCCAACTATACTGTGTCCATAGCTTTGTTGCGCCATGGTGCCTGCCGCGCATAGACGTTGAGCCGTCTTTTGTGCAAGAAGGCGTGCTTGGATGTCCAGGGGGTTGACACCTAGAATGTATTCTAATGTTTTGGTTGGAGTCGACCTCAGCGCCCCCGTAATACAGACCAATGCCTGTCGCTGGGTCCTCTCCATCAGCTTTAGGTATGTGGATTTCTGGAATCAGCAATCAGTATACCGGGCAGCAGTATCAAGAGCCAATCAGCAGAAATGAAGAGCCAATGCATCAGGTTTGGTGATAGGCCCCATCCTCTGTGATGCTTAGAGTGCATTGGTCGCCTTTTTCACTCTTTCTTCTACATTCGGCCTCCACGACAGTATACTGTCGATTACTACTCCAAGGTATTTAACGTTGTTCTTTGGCGTTAGTGGTATTTCATTTATCTTTGGCGGAGTCAATCGCGGTACCTTGTATCTCTTGGTAAAGAGAATGAGGTCCGTCTTCTCCGCATTGATACTAAGTCCGGCTTCTGTGGCCCATTTTAGTATCTCTTTAAGTGTAACGTTCATGATTGAGCTGAGAGTCGATGGACATTTTCCCACGATAATTATGCTTATGTCGTCGGCATAAGCGGTATCTTGGGGGCTTTCCCACTGAATTTTTGTAATAGTTCTTTGATCACAATATTCCATAGAAGAGGTGACAGTACTCCGCCCTGAGGCGTGCCACCGTGTACCTCTTATGTCATAGTTGTGGTGCCCCACTCGACTTGTACTCTTCTGCAGCTCAGCAGGTTGTATATCCATGAGTCCAGTGCCTTGTGCAGGGATAATGCTCTTAGGCTTCGAGTTCCGTATTCTGTCAGGCCAGAATTTTCAGTAGATGCGTTGCAGGCAACGGTTTACAAATGTTTGGAGTTTCAAAACTATGGAAGTTGTAATTTTCCAAGTGGAAGAAACGTATAGGAGCACTGGCACTATGTTGGAGTTGAAGAGCCTGATTTTAAGCCCGTGTGGTTAGATCGAGCAACGCCAAACAGCTGACAGCATCCCTTAGGCATCTTTAGCCATTTGAAGGCGCACATCAACATCGTGTTCCTCCAACAACAGCGACTACACACAAAAAAATCTGGTGGGTAGAATAAACTATGCTAACAGTACATTTTTTTCCAATTTTCTTATGTATGTGTTTTGTTGTTGTTTGTTAACTGTACTAACAGTTAGATCTACAGAAGATATTGTAAGTTTCACGTATTTATGTTTTCTCTTATGTTGTTGTTGCAATTAACAACTGTAGTCATAGTAATTTCAGCTACAAATTTTTTTACACATATTTTTTTATCGTAAAAAGTTACAGTTATTTCAGTATATTTACCATATAAATGGTAACTCTAACGTTACTTCATCTGACGTGGCCAAAGTCTTCCTTTTTAAGCATTTCAGTTACAGTACTGTTCAAATAGTCATATTACTAGATTTTCGATATTATTACAGTAATAAGTGTAACTGTAAAAATAGTAAAAATTTGATTGCTGCCGTAAGTGTTGGTTACTGCTCTTGTACTGGAACTCCCAAACAGTCAAAGCATTGTTGGCATTGTGGTGGTCTCAGCCGACTTGCAGAAGATGTGTGTCGTGTCTTAAAAGTTATGAACAAACATAACTTATTGACCTGGAGGCTGCTAAAATGTTCTCTCATTGATTTTCAAAAAGGTCACATAAACAGACACACACAGCCATGCTCCCATTTTCGCTTTCGCAAAAACTTTGCGATTTGATCGCCAAATCGTAAAAGTTGGTGCTCCGACATTCGTAAATCGCAAAGTTTTGACGTTTTTAAAATGGCGGCATCGGAGTCCGTGAAATGAAAAGTAAATGAAAATTATTGATTGATGCACAAACAGACACCCCACGGAACTATTCTTATTTAGTTTTTTAACATTTTAAGATTATTCTTACGGAGTCTCCTACTCATTTTGCATTAAGAGTATATTTTAACAATTTTTTAATAGAGACACACACGAAATTCAGCAAGGGTTAAACTGCTCACAATAACCACAATTTGCGATTTGGCCAAGGTATATATCGATATATGACTATCGATAGGCGCTCATCAGCTGTTTTTGTTATGTGAAGTAACGCAAAACAAGTTGGAAATAAAACATTATCGATAATAAAAACTGGCGAATTTCGGAACGCTCTGAATTGAAATCGTACGAATTGTCTTAAATCGCAAATCGCAAAATTAAGTGAAAGCCGGAGCATGGCTGATAGTAAAGTAACTAAAATAGTTACATTACTATTTTTTGGTACTTTTTACAGTAAAAAAATTTTATCATACTAAAGGGTGATTCTTTCAGAGCTATAGGAAAGTTTTATGAAATCTTTATTTGAATCGATAGTACGGTCCATATAATTTAATGTTTGAAGATTATTTCATGCAAATGTTGACCGTGACTGCGCCCCAAATGGTCCATCCGCTTAGTCCATTTTTGGCATACTCTTTCCAACATTTCGGCCGGTATCTCACGAATAAATGCTTCAATGTTGTCTTCCAATGCATCAATTGAAGCGGGCTTGTCTGTATAGACATGAGCTTTAACATAGCCCCACAAAAAATAGTCTAAAGGCGTTAAATCGCACGATCTAGGCAGCCAATTGACCGGTCCCGAACGTGAAATAAAATGTTCACCGAACTCGCATCTCATTGTTCCAAGTCCATTGTTGCGCGTGCTGTGTGGCATGTGGCACCGTCTTGTTGAAACCACATGTCAGGCAAGCCAAGCTCTTGCATTTTGGGCAAAAAAAAAGTTGGATATCATCTCATGGTAGCTCTCACCATACACAGTTACGTTACGATGCGCATCATCTTTGAAGAAGTACGGTCCAATGATGCCACCAGCCCATAAACCGCACCAAACTGTGACTTTTTCTGGATGCATTGGTAGCTCTTGCAATGCTTCTGGCTGATATTCACTCCAAAATCGACAATTCTGCTTATTTACGTACCCATTGAGACAAAAATGAGCTTCGTCGCTGAACACAATTTTTCGGTAAAAGTGAATCTTCGGCCAACTTTGCAAGAGCCCATTCACCAAAAAATTCTACGTTGCGGTAGGTCGTTCGGTTTCAATTCTTGCATCAGCTGTATTTTGAAAGGCTTCACACCTAAATCCTTCCGCAAAATTTTCCACGTTGTTGAGTATCAGAGGCCCAATTGCTGCGAATGGCGACGAATCGATAATTGATGGTCATCATTAACACTGGCCGATACAGCTACGATATTTTCTTCAGTTCGCACTCTACGTAAGCGTGTTGGTGGTTTAATGTCCAACAATGTACATTTGGTGTGAAATTTAGACACAATAGCCCAAATAGCCGCTTCAGTGGGTCGATTAAACTGACCATAAAATGGAAGAAGCGCGCGATGAACTTTCTTAACAGAGCACGCATTTTAATAATAAAATTTAATAATTTGCAAGCGTTGTTCGTTTGACGACTCATGGTTAAATTATAGACCAAACTGAAGATGTTTGACAGTGAAACAAAACACGAAACGTGCGTGAGCTGTTTAAACCAGTGTTGCCAAAAAGATAATACCTAAAAAATCACCCTTTATATAAATGTAAGCTGTTGTTTAATATCATAATCGTACAGAGAGTCTAAATATTCTATTATGGTTAGTATTAGAAACGAATGATTGCAAGTGCACATTAGAGTTGAAAGCGTTTAAACCCCCTTTGGGTATTTATTAAGTTTTTTTCTAGAAAGTTTTGATTAACTTTTGCCATTTTTCTTATTTTAAGGTTAGGTGACCCCCCTCCTTTGCATCATTTATCATCTATGTTTGGCACTTGAAATTATTTGTACAATTTTACACGCACTTTACAGACCAGAAAGGAAGTGAAGTGCCCAGAGATATATTCTTGGGTAATTTTACATAATTTATGCATGCACAAAAATAACAAGCAGCAGCAAGGCGGGAGGTGCTTCACTTCCTACTTCTTGTACTCCACTTCACACATGCCTTTTCCTTCCTTTTGTTGTGTGTGTGTGTGTGTGTGTATGTGAGTGTGTGGAGAAGTATTCATAAATCATTTTTAAAACATTACCTCGACGATATACAATTTTGCACCTTTGTATAAAAGTGGTCGAGAAAGATTTATGGGAATAGTGGTTTAAATTTTTCCTAGATATATTTTCAACAGTTTGTATTTTATATTTCACGTTTGGGCATTTATTGTTCCACATAGAAAATCAATTAAATTTGTATTTATATTTGGCCGGGTTTTTATGCACTCTAAAATCATTTTTAATTGGATAAACTCTTTTAGCATTTTTAAATGCCATTTTAAAGTTTTTTTCCAAATATTTATTGAAGCGGAAAACTGCTTGTTTGTTGTTATCTTTGATCCGAAAAGACCAAGAAGTGTGTGAAAAAGTTTACCACTTGTTGAAATTTATGGCCTGACGAAAGCCAATAATTTGCCAAAAAAAAAAAATAGTACACTGAGCAAAATGAACCAGAATAATGCTCACTTAAGCTGTCACTGGCAGGCAAATTTGACTACATTTTTGTTTCATTTTGCCCCCAGTGTAAGCCTAATAAGTTATGCTTCCTTTGGAATTAAGCCGCCGGCTGCCGGGAACCAGCAGACAGGCGTACCAACTAAACAACTGAGCCAGCGGCAAGGCTTTTATATAAATCTCTTTAATTTATTAGATTTCATTAGACATTTGGCGCTGAGTTTTGCCAGGAGGCATTGGGTGGGCATTGGTGTTGCTGGCGCTGATGGCAGCCACAGTAGCTATACAATTTTTATATTAACAAGCTCAAAACATGGCATTCCCCTTCGCATAAAAAGTAATAATGTGGCCCGTAAAATGGCGTCCATGGGGCAGAAACATAATATAACAAAACAAAGCAAAACCGAAAACCATAGCATACTTTCCAGCGTTCGCTTTGTCTTTGGGTGTGTGTTTGAGGGTAAGTGGGTGGGTGTGTGTAAGGAAGTGCTGCCGCTGTCCCCGTTGTTCTTGTTGTTGTGGCTGTTGACTTTAATGTCAAGTCAAATTAGTTTTACCTTTTTATAAAGGTTGCTGTGTTTTTTTAATAAAAATGTTTCTGGGTGTTTGAGAAAAAGGATGATTAAGGTGTTAAGGTTGGAGGGAAAGGTCAAAGGAATTTAAGTAATTTTCACATTTAGTATGATGGCAAATAATATTCTTTAGATTTAATAATCATGAGAATCTTCATTTATTATGAATAAAAGCGTGATTATTCAGTTCTTATCTTTATTTTTGTTTTCTTTCATCTGGGAGATAAGAAAAGGTCTCTTCTGAGGGACAAGTAAACGATTCTTGCTAGGACTGGGAAATAGTCTCTGCTGCGACTTATGCGGATCAAAAAAAAAAATATTCTTCCTTGAGTTAGAAGTTTAGTTTCTTTGGAATGCCAAATACCCTAAGACAAATCTTAGAATATAAATAGAATAGAAAACAAAATGTCATGATAAATTCTCTTCCTGCTAGAACGAAAATATTTTTTTGAAATGAGTACCGTTCTCAGTCACAAGTCCGATGTACTTGGAAAACTGTCTCTTCTTTCGGTATGTCTGAATATACCGTTCTTTGTTAGATTGTTACTCCGAAAAAATTTGTGATTTGTTTTTAAATCCAAAACAATCAACACAACAATCACAACAGCAATTGAAAACCAAAATTATTTCAATATAAAATTGTCAAATGAAACGAAACGACTACTCAGTTGATAGACAAGTCAAGTCAAGTAAACTGAAACAACTAAATTGTCAATAGTCAAATGTAGCAAAACGACTAATGACTAAAATTTTGTTTAGTTTTTGTTCATATTTCTTAGCCTAGTTGATCAAATCATATTTTATGAAAACTATTTAATTTTTAGTTTCTATGATTTGATTCCGTAGTCGTAGTCAAAAAATCATTTTGTTTTAGTCAATAGCTAAGTCATTTTCGAACCCTGGTTGTAACTGTGTGTTGCAAGTATAAATGTGCCCAGTAAACGCAAACTTAGGGTGAACAAGAAAAACTGGGTATGAGGTGTTGCTACCTGATGCCTCTAGTTTCACAATTTATTGGTCCCGTTATCAGGTCTTTTTGAGTGTCGCACTGTGTTTTAAATGGTATTTCAAAATAAATCACAACTTAGCTAAAAGAAGGAGGTGGTGGATGCGGTTTTTGGTTGGGTTTTTCCGTGCCACCGCGCTATCTCTTTCCCTTCTAATCATCGAGGCCAAAACCGGGATCAAAATATTGATCCCCGTCGGGTTTACTTTTAGCCATTCTGCGATCAACCCATTATTATCACCGCTTTGGATTGACTTGATTCCGAGAGGCTTATTTTTTGGTTCAGAGTAGCTATACACTTTCTTTCAATTTCATAGCTCAAACAATTTCTGAGAGATGCCCTTTATCCACTTTAGAACTGGTTCAATCTATACTTTGGAACTCCATGTTAAATACAAAATGTATTTCCAATTTCAGCAATATTGCAGAACTCCAATGTGTGATTCACAATCACATTCTCTGACTCATACATAATTTGGGATCACTTCAAATAAATTACATACTCAGCAGTCACACACACACCACACACACACGATGTAATCAACAAAATTACAGTAAAA
The DNA here is from genome assembly GCA_018904265.1 of Lordiphosa collinella. Lineage (NCBI taxonomy): Eukaryota > Metazoa > Arthropoda > Insecta > Diptera > Drosophilidae > Lordiphosa > Lordiphosa collinella. The sequence goes on from JAEIFV010000785.1 coordinate 48,075, forward strand.
TTGAGGCAAAAAAAAAACAAATAAATTTGACACGAATGCGTCGACGATGACACAAAAGCACCCACACCTACACGCAACACACTCCATTCTCTTCTCCCACATTCAACTCGAAGCCATGAACCAAAGCCAAAGTAAAAATGGCACAACTCAGTGAGTAGCGCCGGGATCCCGTGTCTGTGTGAACGAACCTCTTTTGTCCCCCCCATTGGTGTGCGTTCTCTGTCATGTGCGACACTTTGTAACATATTTTTTGTCATTTGCTTGCCGTGTGTTTGCCTCTTTTTTTTTTGGCGTCACACTTCGGCGTCACTTCACACACGTGTCCTTTAGTGTGGCTGTGTGTGTGCCTGAGCCAGAAAATGTTACATTGTTTTTGGCACGCAAAGCGACACACCAGCCCCTCCACTACCAGCACCTACCGCGCGTATCAATCAGTTAAAAATATTTGTGCCAGGGTTGCCACATTTGTTGTAATTTTTATGGCTGCATTTATAACGTTTATTTGTATTTTTACGACCTAAATTGTCTTTGTTGCTTTATTATTATGTCTCACTTGGGTTTTTTATGGGTCCGAAAGCAAAAAGAAACAATGGCAACAAATAAAGCGGCAGTTAGGGTGAGTTAGGGTAATCGCATTTAAAGTGGGCTTGCATTGGGGTGTATTTTTGTTCATTTGATTTTTAATTCCCAATATTTATTTTTGAAATACTATACATATATTGACTAGCAAATAACCCGGCTTGCTTCGCTACAAAAATAAGGATCGGCCATACATTTTGGGACATTTTCCACCAATTTTCCAACCATTCCTCAAAGTTGCATTGCAATCGGATGAACGATAAAATTTTTCAAATTTCGCGGCTTGTTCACCATTTTCCGACCATTTCTTCAACTTGGAAACCTTGCCGGGCAAGCGTCCATCATTCCACAAAGTTTCACCGGAATCAACAAATTGGCAAATATCGCGGTTTCTGTACTATTTCCAGCCCATTTCGCCCACTTAAAAAACTTCCCGGGCAAACGTACAACCAATCCCCAAAGTTTAACCGATATTACAAATTTTGCAAATATTGCGGTTTCTTTACCATTTTCCGCTCATTTTTTCAACTTAGAAATCTTCGCGGGCCAGCGTCCAACCAATCCCCCAAAGTTTCACCGATATCAAAAATTTTGGATATATCGCGGTCTCCGGACCATTACCCGCCCATTTCTTCAACTTAAGAACCTTCCCGGGCAAGCGTCCACAATTCCACAATGATTCACCGAAATTAAGAATTTTGCAAATATCGCGGTTTCTCCCATTTTTTCAACTTAATTCTTCCCAACAAAAAAACTTCAAATATAGAATAACTTACTAATCTCTCGTTAAAATATGTGAATAAACTACTGAGTATAAGAATCTGAGTATTTGCACAAAATTCCTTTTTTCCTTTTTCCCACCTAGAGCTTTCATAGGTCGATTACTGAAATACATTCCATGAGCATTTTTATACTCTGTAACATAGAGTATACTCCCGGTCACCCTCACCCTATACTCCCGGTCACCCTCACAGCTGTTGGCGCCAGCTTTGTAGTAATTAACTAACTTTATTCTTTATATTCTTTATCTGCATGATAAGCCGAGTTTATTTAGCCATGTCCGTCCGTCTGTTTCTATGTGATTTTCGGCACCCGGCTGGATCGGACGACTATCGCACATAGCTGCCAAAGGAACGATCGGTCGAAAAACTAGTTTTAGTGAGAAACATTTTTTGTTTTGAATGGTATCGGAGTCAGACTTCGTGCTTATAAGTTTTCTATGCTTTTTCATGATTTCACTAAGTTTGGTCGAAACCGGAAGACTGTATAGTACAGCTGAAATAAAAAAAACTAGTTTTGTCTAAATTTCAATGGGAGCTTCAAGGGTATGCCAAACTTCGGCCGAACCGAAGTTAGCTTTCCCCCATTTCTTTTTGGCCATGATAAAGTTGTGATCATAAATTCTCTGATCTCGTTCATAAATTCTTAGTTTGTAAAACCATTGTTAGTATCTAAACTTCTTGTTAAGTAACTGTGGATTGTTGTGATAAGTATTTTATTATTTGTATCAGTCAGATGAAAATAAACCAAATTCAAATTCATCTTTGCATTGTTGGCATCGACCCGTTATTTTTGCAAAAATAAACTATTATCTTTTGTCATGCGGGCTTTACTTATGTACTTATTTCTTTTTGCTTGTTTTACAATTTGCTGCCCTAAGTATAGATAATACTTATTTTTAAAAGAGCACCGAACTAACATTTTAGTTTGGTTTGGTTCGGTTCAGCTGAGAGCTGGTTTGAGATTGCGGAATCATTCTTCACTTGCTTATTCCTGTCTTTGGCTAAGACTTTTCAAGCCAACTGATTAAATATTAGAAAATGTTATGAGTAATCTGTTTAATTGAAATGTCAAATCGAAACTAAGCACACTTTTTAAGTAATGAATAGGTATGACGGTTGAATAAAGATATGAAGGGTAAACTGCTTCTGGCGAAAAACTAAAAATTTCAGTTTACAAACTTTTTCAAATAAAACTACTTCGTTAAAGCTAGATTTATCTATGCTCTTCTTTGTTGTATATGTAACAAAGTTTCTTACTTAAGATACTTTTGAAAACCCTTCCAACACTTTCAGTTTTCCTGTGACTTGAAATATCTTATGCATAACTAAATAATTTGAGAAAGAAAAAACAAACTGGAAACTTTTCCAATTTCCGATTCTTGAGCCGAGTGAGCTTGGCCATAACAACAATAATGAGCAGTGACATTACAAGCATGTTGCTCTGCCAGGACACATCCACAGCAGCAACAACAACTGGAGTCAGCCGCAGCCACAGTCACCACAGTTTGTGGTTCGTTGCCAAGCCTTCAATGTTTTTTACATCTACATATTTTTATATAAATATTTCCCTTCTTCTCTGTTATTTTTTTTTCTCCTTCTGCGGTGACAAACTTGGCAACGAGTTGCAATTTTTAATTTATTTGGGATGGCAGCTCGTAAACATTTTCTGGCTCTCCAGCCACATTCCACATTCAATCGGCAAGTTTTGCGCCCTGTCATCGTCGTCCCATCCGATCTTTCTGTGTGTCTGGACCAGCGGCTGCTTTGGTGAACTTTTTAATTACCGCTGCGAGTTGCTTGAGCTCTTTCTTCCATCTCCTTCACAGTGTTCTTATTTTTTATTTTTTTGCGACTTGTTTATGAAATATTTTATGGAAATTATGCAAAACTTGTTTACCCCGCGCCTCTCCCTCGACTTCATATTCAGCATTCGGCGCCTTCTAACAAAGTTCTTTACTTTTCGCCACTCAAATTAATTGCATAACAAATTATGTTGATGAAGTGAAAATTTTTCGACGAAAAGCTTGGACGGGAGTTTTTGGATAATATTAAACAAGTTTGGCGATAGCCTTTTTGTGTGTGTGTGTAGTAAGAGGAGCATCTTTATACCCAAAAACAAGATCGAGAAGCATGGGAATGTGCAAATTCTTAACAAAAGTTGATGTTGAATTTAAGGTTGTAAAATTTAAGAAGCTTTAAGAAAATAAATACACAATATATTGAAATTCAAATGAAGTCCCAAAAAAAATAAAAGGAAATTTAAATGTAATTGAAACCAAATTGGTATGAACATTAAATGAGATTGAAACAATTGAAATGAATTTGAAAAAAATAGGAGAAAGTTGAAAAAATCGAGCTCGAAAAAAGCGGAAAGTTAACTTCGGCTCTGCCTTGCAGCTTCCATTGAAAACAAAAAAGTTTTTCTAACTAAGACTACTTTTGGACCTTACTTTTCTGATTTCGACAAATTTTAGTGAATTCACGAAAAAGCATAATACACTGTAAATTACGAAATTTGGAGGCGATCCCATTTAAAACAAAAAGTTTTTCTCACTAGAACTTCTTTTTCGACCGATCATTCACACTGCAGCTATATGCTATAGTCATCCGATTTTGATAAGACTTTGTAGAAATGTGTAAAAGTATATAAAATAAGAGTATGCCAATGAAAAGGACGTTTTCATTAAAAACAAAAAAGTTTTTCTCACTAGAACTAGTTTTTTTCGACCGATCGTTCCCTGGGGGCTATATGCAATAGTCATCCGACTTCGACCAAACTTAGTTGAATTTGTGTAAAAGTATATAAAATACGTGTATGCCAATGATAAAGACGTTTTCATAAAAAACAAAAAGTTTTTCTCACTAGAACTAGTTTTTCGACCGATCGTTCCTATGGGAGCTATATGCTATAGTCATCCGATTTCGACCAAACTTTGTGGAATCATGGGAAAGTATATAAAATAAGTGAATGCCAATTTTAAGGACGTTTCCATTAATAAACAAAAAAGTTTTTCTCCCTAGAACTAGTCTTAGCTTGAATAGCTTGAAAACGGATGAAGGAGATAGCATTAGAAACAGACGGACAGACGGACGCACATACGAAGTATATATACTCTTGATCGTCGTGCTGAGCAAGAGTTTAATTTATTGGTCGGAGATGCTTCCGTCTGTCTGTTTCTATGCTATCTCCTCCGTCAGAAATTTAAAGCTAATCCTGACAAAATTTTGAAAGAAGTATTCTAGAAATTGAAATAACGCTAAAGCAAATTTGTCGGAACTGTAATTGACAGATCGGATGAATGTAATTGAAATGCAGTGTGATAGAAAATTGAAATGAAATTGAAACTATAATGAAAATTGGTTGGAGATGACATTGAAATGACGTAAATGAAAATTTAAATAAAATTGAAAGGTTTAATACACTTGAAGAAAAATAGTAAATTTAAAAAATTTACAGAAAAGGTAAAAACCCAAATCTCTTAAAATTTAACAAAAAATATCTTGAAGAAAATAATAACAAATCTGTTTAATCTCCAACTAGACAAAAATCGTTTAAACTTTAATCACAAATCTGGCTAATCTCAAATTAAACCCTTAAAAAATCTTGTACAATTCATTGTTATTAAGACTAAATTGGTTTAATCTTTAGCACCATGTTGCAAGTTCAACTCGGTGATGAGAAATATTTCCTTCTCGGCCACTGGCAGCACTCGCTTCCACATGAAATGCAAATGGAGATACCAGCAATAGGCAAAACCAAAGCGAAAGAATAGCTGACGATTGGGCGTTAGCAGACCCAACACTTGTAGGCGTGGCAGTAGCAAAGAACGCCTTAAGCTCTGTCCACAAGTGTCGCCATCTTGATTAGACCATCGTATCCTTCGAAGCTCTAGCCAACCGTGACTGCATAGCACCTCTTCAAACTCCAATTGACGTGCCACATGCAACCAGGAAGTGTCCTGTGGCGTACCTGAAGCGGTGACCAGAGTATCCAACGAATGGAAAAGCACCAACAAACCGTAGGTTATGAGCACAATTTTTGCCAGACGTGGCCAAGGATTAGTTGTGGTAGAGGATATGGAATATATCATGCTCAGGTTGTACACGATAATCAGGAATAGCTGGGGAGCAAAACAGTTGAGCAACTGCTGTGTAAGTCGAGCATAGTCCACATACAGACGCTGTAATGTGCTCAATCGACGCTGCAAACGCCTCACTCTACGATGATCGGCCTTCAAGATCTCTGCCATCATGGTCTCGGTCACAGAAGCAATCTCAGCATTGAGTAAGTCAAACGATTTGATTAGCACTGTCAGTACAATGCTCACCAGATGCATGCTAATGTCCATTAGCCACATGGCAAAGGAAACGGGCAAAACGAAAGCCAGGAAGAGTAACAATTTCATCTCGGGTCCTTTGTTGGTGGCTTGCAACGGTATGAGCAACAATTTAAATGTCAGGAACTTGAGCATCAATTGGACAACCAGCAACCAGGATAACTCCAGCTTACGGCGACTCCGACGATAGAGTTGTGGAGCCAATTGCAGCAGACGGTTGATCAACCGAATGCGCCTGTCATAGGTGTGGCGGGGCTGCAGAAGCAAGCAGCAGGCAAACAGGAAGGGCTGCAGATGAATGAGCAGCTTGTAAGGATGCAGACTTGCCAGACTAAGAAAATAGGCAAAGGGCAGACTGAGCATCCTGGAGATGATTACGCTGTAGTGCGTTAAATGTACCGAATTACTGGTCCGCTCGTAACGTAGACGCACCAATCCCAAATAATAGAACTGAGCCAAATAGAAACGGAGCAGCAACAGGGCATGGTAACTAATATATCGATTGGCCAGGCGAAATTCCCGTAGAAAGGCCATCGAGCAAGGTTGGCCAGTCACTAACTGACGCTTCAAAAGTTTGAAAGTTACAATTTATTACATGTAATTCGAGTCCATTCCATTGATGAGTCCAGCTAAATGGTGTAGCATTAGGGTGACTCTCTGAACGGCCATTTACATAGTTAGAATTTACATACGAGAATGGTTACACGAGTACCCGTCAAGTATAGGTATAGCTGTAGGGCTAACTATTAAGGTAAGTGGTATTTTAATTCGAAAGTAATGTATATAATGATTATTATGTATTCACCAGTTGAAACTGATGTTAACGAAATCTAGCTAAAGTCCAATGTTGAATGTTGAAATGTGGAAAATTGACGCTTGATTGACGAATGAAGTATATTAGAGGCTATGAAAGATTTCGAAAAGTTTCATATTTTAAAACAGTCGATTGGATTCTGCTTGGTTAGTATTTATAGCTTTCTTGCTTTAAGTTTGATCAGAGGCTGGCAACCTAAAGATATATCTTTTTTTCATTTGTTACATTATCTTACATGGTATTATTCGTTGGTGTCCTGAAAACCCGTCGGCGTCCCAGAACTTCCAAAAATTTCGTTTCCTTTTTCGAAAGTCTAGTTAAAAGGTCTGTATAAAATTATGGTTCAACAAATCGCGTAGGTTCGTGAAGTCGGTTTGGTTGGTTTGTGTATTGGCTTCGGTTGGTGGGTTTGCCAAAAATCGCCTAACAAAGTACGAGAGGTTTGAAACCAACCGAAAAAAAATTTTAGGGCACCAAGAATTGGTCTTGGGTTGGAATTTGCTTGAAAGAGATTTCTTGGACACCTCCGATTATTTTCAGATTGAAGCTGATAGTAACTATGTGTGTCCAAATGCGAGCCTCAAAGTAATTCAAAAGTGGGAAAATACTTAAAATCTTTTCATCACTCACAAAGTTTTTTAAAAAATGTGTTTCCAAACTAAGGGCGTAGCCATGTAGAATACAGAATATAAAAATTGACAAAAAAATTAATTTTACGAGATTTTATAATTAAACTTTCAAGTAAACTATTTAGAATAATCAAAGAAATGGTTTTCTTATTTTGAATCTACATTCTCGGAATAAATACTATATTCAATTGGTGGCGATTTTCAATATAAAAGTGAAACCCGTAAAAAACAAGGAAAATGTTGAAATTTTTTAAATTTAGTGATTTTGAGCAAAAAGTCGTTTTTTTTTGAGCTGGTCCCAAGAAGTGCTTTGTGCGCCTGTTTAATGGCTACAAAATAACTAAAGACAGTAAAGTTCCAAATAGCTTATGAGACTTAGACCTTTTTCTCACAAGAACTAGTTTTTCGACCGATCGTTCCTATGGCAACTATATGCTATTGTCATCCAATTTTTACCAAACTTTGTAGAATCGTGTGGGAGCATAAAAAACAAATACAGGCCAAATTTGAGGACATTAACATTGAAAACAAAAAAGTTTTTCTAACTAAGACTACTTTTCAGACTCTATGACAGCTATACTATATAGAAGTCCTATTTCTACTAAATTTGGTGGAATTGCATAGTAAACTAAGAAATACGAAGTTTGGAGGCGTTTCCATTGAAAACAAAAAAGTTTTTCTCACTAAAACTAGTTTTTCGACCGATCGTTCCTATGGCAGCTATATGCTATAGTCGGATCGGATGACTATAGCATATAGCTCCCATAGGAACGATCGGTCGAAAAACTAGTTGTAGTAAGAAAACCTTTTTTGTTTTTAATGAAAAGGTCCTTATCATTGGCATACACTTCTTTTATATACCTTTACACAACTCTACAAAGTTTGGTCGAAATCGGATGACTATAGCATATAGCTCTCATGGGAACGATCGGTCGAAAAACTAGTTCGAGTGAGAAAAACTTTTTTGTTTTTAATGAAAACTTCCTTATCATTGGCATACACTTCTACAAAGTTTGGTCGAAATCGAATGTTTATAGCATATAGCTTCCATAGGAACGATCGGTCGAAAAACAAGTTCGAGTGAGGAAAACTGTTTTGTTTTTAATGAAAACGTCCTTTTTATTGGCATATTCTTATTTTATATACTTTAACACATTTCTACAAAGTTTTCTCAAAATCGGATGACTATTGCATATAGTGTATTATGCTTTTCCATGATTTTACCAAGTTTGATCGAAATCAGACATCTATATAGTATAGATCCCATAGAAAAGTAAGGTCCAAAAAGTCGTCTTACTTTGAAAAACTTTTTTGTTTTCAGTGGAAGCTGCAAGGGTATACAAAACTTCGGCCGAGCCGAAGTTAACTTTTCCCTATTTTTTAAATGCTGAAATACGCATTTACTGTAAGGCAGCTTCAACCAAACATGGACTATGTTAAGCAATGGTGGGCACAAAAATCAAACAGAAGGGCAAAATTTTTTTCCTTCAGATTTAACAGCCTGTTCCGGGGATTGTAATGGGTCTTCCATTAGGGATATGTATGTAGGTATATCAATTTGGCATCTTTATATGAACGCTCGCTTAAACTTTTTTATTTCTGCTAAAAAGTTATTTAAAGTCAACCTTTTCATCATCAAAATTCGCTAGTCAGCAACTTAGAATTTCGGTAGTAATTTTTAATAGTTTCCAAACGTTTCTGATTTGTTAACTTTACCATGATGAAAATTTTGACTTTAACTAACGTCTAAACATTAGTCTATTTAAAAGGTTTCAGGGTGCGTTCAAATAAAGATACCATATTGTTATGTCCCTAATGGAAAACCCTTTATATTGTTGTTGGCATACCAAGACCGTCGGATATTTAATTGCGTAGGGAAAAACGGGCCATAGATTGATCTTCTCTGATGTTAATTATAAATATAATATAAATAGTCTGTCCAACTATAGTAATCCAGGGCAACTTTGCTAAAATCGTGGTCAAACCAATATTTGTAAGGAGCAAGCTACAATCTATATGTATATGACGAATCAATTTGATATCATCGATATTGATATTTTGAGAAATATCGACAACCCTAGTTGGTGTAGTTAGTTGCACATATAATTGTTGAATGTTGAGAGCTTATCGGGCTTGACCTAATACCATTACAACCTAAAAGTATGATCAACAAGACATTAACATAATTCGAAATGTGCTTAATATATCCCGAAACAGTCTTAAATCAAGTATTTTGTAAAACTTGAAATTAGAATTTTTTTACTTCAATTTAGTATTTTTGTACCTACTTTTAAAACCGATTGTACTTAATTGAAGTACAAAAATTTTTTCTAAATGTCGCTTCTTTATTTTATAAATTGGTCCTATTTCTCTACAAGTGAATTCAGTTTATATAAAAAACCATATCATGACCACAACTTACCTAATTTTTTACAACTTATCTTAGAGATGAAGTGAGTTACCCCCTTTTGCCTCTAGAGTCTAGAGAGACCAATTTGGACAAAAGATCCAAAATATTATAATATTAATTTTTTCACTTATGTGTTCATAATTATTTCTACGTTACATAAATAGAAACTCTTTCAAGTAGCTCATGAGCAGCAAAGCAAAGTGTTGCTATTTATATAAAGTATTGTGACGAAAAAAAATTCGGATTGCTGGATACTGACCTTAAGCAAAAAAAAATAGAAATGTAAAAAAATTATAAATTAAAAAAGCGCCTCCATCTTAAAACGATCTCAACCTTTCTAGGCATCAGAAAAAAGAATGGAAGCAAAATTCTTGATTGGTAAGAATGACGCTATAGCCCGAACTAGGATATAAAAATAAATTTGTTTTTCATATTTTTTGGGTTTAACGACCTGGTTTGATTTTTAGTCAGAGTGCTAGTTTAGCCGTCTCAAGGTTGGAGAGAAATTATAATTTTATAAAAAGTTGATTTCAAAAAGTTTTAAGAAATCAACAACAAATGCGCGCGAACCTCAAAGCGAAAAAGAACAAAACCTTCGTTTACGAATTCGACAAATTTTCGTTAATGACACTTGTGTCGCTCAGTTTGTGGCAGGCGAACATTCGTATGCGATCACTCGCTTGCGAATTCGCGCGCGAATGTCGACTCGAAAGTTTTACGAGCTTCATTTTCACCGCTCCCAAAAATTTGTTTACATAAAAACTCGAATTTATTGTTTATTTTTTTAAAAAAAAAATATTTAAATATTTAAATTCATTAAATTAAAGAATAATGGTGGATTAATATTTTCAGTCACAGATGTTTTTGTTTTGAACTGATAGCGTATTTATTTATTTGCCGGTGCTTCTTTTTAAAGGCTATACTTAAAGCACTAAGACAATTATCACAAATACAAATTGTCGAAGACAACCCATGTAGCCTTTAACTACATAAAACAATAATTGTTTACCGATTAATTAAATGCACTCGGCCGTTTCCTTAGCAGAAATAGAGGGCTGGGTGGCTCAGCGGTTAGTGTGCGCGACCGCTGAGCATGAGGTCGTGGGTTCGATCCCGCCTCGGAACATCTAATGAAAAGTTTTTTTCTTTGAATAAAACTTTACACCCGGCCACACCTCTTGCTGTTGGCGCCAGCATTGCAGTAATTAGCCATGAAAAGCCTCTCAAAAACTGCCGTTCGGATTCGGCGTTAAACTGTAGGTCCCTTTCTCTTCAGAAGCGCACAAGCCAAGATATTGAGAGAGGCTCGGCTTTGGCCCCTTGGGGCTGTGTCATCTTGACAAGCCAATTTTACTTTTTACTTAAATACACACTGAGAGTGAAATATCAAAGTCCAACCATCGACTAAACTAAGAGAAAAACGAATATTACTCGCGACATTTTCGCTTGAAGCGAACCTTCGCTTGTGCGTCGGTTGAGTATTAATAGCATTTGTGGTTTGCCAAGCACAGAGATTTTTCTGATTTCTCTGACCTTACGATTCACAAGTTCATATTCGCAACTTCATTCGCTTATCTAGGCAATTGGTAATGGCTGTTGAGTTGGAAGCGGTGTTAGCATCTCACTGACGAGTTTAGTTGTTACTAAACGAAACGTGATCATGTCTGGGATAGCTTAACCTGCTTGTGTCCTTATGTTCATATCATTTGCTGTTGGTTTCTTGAGAATTATTGACTTATAATTTCTCTTCGACCTTTAGGCGGCTTTAGCACTGATTAAAATTTTTTCGCAAAATGGCGAATGTTTAAAAACAATTAATTTTTTTAAGTTTTTTTCAGTTTTAAATTTTAAATCTAAAAATGTGTAAAATCAAAATTTGTTCATAATCCTTGTTCCGACCATTGATGTATAAGATGTATAAGAAAGGCTGTCACAAAATTTCAAGTTAATCGGTCCACTGGAACTTGAGAAATCATGTCAAACGTTAAGGAAAAAGTAGTTTGGAGAAAAACGCGCTTAAAGTTTTAGTAGCACTGTAAATTTACCTGAAGCGACCTTACAAATGTGCGTATATCTTCGAAAAACATTTGCCGGATTGACTTGAAATATTTACTAAATAAAATGTAAAAAAAAATAATTTTTGTAAAATGCTAGAGGCAAATACCCCCTTAAGGTAAATTGGTTCATTAACTTGATTTTTAGTTAAAATTATTTACTTAATCGACCAATTTTGATTTCGCTGTTGTTGTTAAAGAAAGCCTGTCATCAAATTGGCATCATTAATTGTAAAGAGTTAATTCCAATTTATGTTTTGAAACTGATGCTAGGGACTGAGGCTAATGGTAGCGCAGGTAACAAACTATACTCGAAAGATTCGGAAATGCGGTGACTTCAAAATACGCATTTTGCTGGGTATTTCATAGAAATAAATTTAATTATGTTTTTATACTCAACATTAAAAGCAAATTTTATAAAATATTTACTTAACAAACAAGAGTCGCCCATTTAAGTTGATTAAATGATAAGAACTCAGCTGGCATAATATCCTGCTCTCTGTGCTTATTTCTCTTAACATGCCGCTACCTCTCTTCCTTTTCATGGGACATGGCTTGGGACAGGGGTAGTTTGAAACGGTTGACCCGATTTATCTAAGCGGTTTAAAGCTGGCGGGGAAATGGCGCGAGAGCGATGTTTCTCCTCTGAAGCTGAAAAGGGGGTTGGCCCGTATTGAAGTCGCAAAACAATTTAAATTACTTTTAATTACTGAAGCACGAAAAAATATGTTTAATCCAACAAATATAATTCAATTAACTACGACTATCGGCTATGTCCAGGCGCAGCCAATCGAGCAGCGCATCCCGCGCACACTCCACATCGGCATCCAAACACAATAGCTTGCCTATATCCTCCAACCAGTTGCCTTTAATATATCGCTTAATGCAGGGCATCACACCCAGCTCACGCATAGTCTTCAGGCAGTACAATTGCAAGCGCGGATTCGCCGTGGACATCATCAGACGTCCTACATAGCAGGGCAACATGGTAAACTCACGGCATCGCCATAAAGCGCGTTTGCTATGGAGTCCATTGAGCAGAGCCAACATCACATATTCAAAGTTCTCCACCAGCTGCAAGGGCCACGGATTTTCTGGATTATTTTCGCCCTCTTCGAAGATTTCATAGAGCAGCTTCACGCCATCGACAACATCGAAACGACGCTGACCCTCCACACAACGCAAAAGCAAAGCAAATGCTTTGCTGGTTAGATCCCAGAATTTGGGCAAGCGATTCAAAATGCGTGAATGCAAAAATTCAAAGAAACCCAACTCGATGCCCTGTTCCGGAGCCACTTCTACCATATGACAAAGGTGATGCCATAAATGGGTGGAATACATATGCTGACAAAGATCCTGTTGAAATATGGCGGCCACAGAGGCAAAGTTTTCCGCATCCTTCAAGACTATGCCTAGAACTGGGTAGAGAAAGATAGGGAGTAAGGAAATTTGGTTTGAATAAATTGTTTTGGTAATACCCTTTGGTTTGCCAGTCAAATTACGTAGAATTTCAGCTGCCAAGTCTTGAAGTGGTTCTTGTTTTTTGAGAATTTTATAAAATTCTATCATCAGACATTTTCGTTGGGCAATATTCTCAGCTCCATTTAAGTTTCTTGAGAGAATATCTGAAATGAACAAAAATAAATCAGAGATATGGTGGCCTGAAATATTCAGACTTAAATTATTCTTGCAAACTTACTATAAATCTTCAAATACATTTCTACCTCACGAAAGTGCTCCTCATGATGCTTCAACCTCATGCGCATAAATGCGTTTTTGACTCTGGAAAAATGATTTTGAGTTACTTCATTGAAATTTTCTATTTTAGTATCTTACTTCCTCACAATATCCATTTCCATAATGGCACGATGAGCGTAAAGGGGATTTATAAGGAACTCGCTTAACGAAACAACAGCCTTCCAGTGGGTTAAATGTATATCACTATCCATTTCTTTCATTAATTTGGGCAAAGCAAAGCAACCATATGCCAACTGAGCGCGATCATTGAAATACATGGAGCTCCTAGTGCAGCGTTGGGGGAAACATTTGCAACGATCTCGCTTTTCCATAGAGTCGTGCCATTCTACAACAAAAAGCATATTTTTAGAGTAAGAGTAATTTCTTAATTAACTTCAAACTTACCTTTATTCTGCAAACAATTAATGGAACTGGGTTTAAGCACATCTTTGATTTCATTTTGTAAAAAATGATTGCGATATCTTTCTAGTTCTTCCCACATGGTAATAGATATTGAATTTGGTTGAAATATGCAAATATAAATTTAAGATCTTTAAATTAATGTTTTTTTAGTAAATGTTTGACTTAAAATTCAAAGCAAGAGTGAAATAGAACATGAAATAGTACTTATGAATACTAAATGATTAATTTGATAAGGACTTAGGGCCGATAACACATCTCCTAAATAGCACTATCTGCCATATAAAGTAACATATAACAGAGTAAATTGTGAATTTATCTGACACATACCAGTTACCTGGAAGATGTGAAATCGGCCCTTACAGACTTTATATTTTTATAAGGTTTTTGCAAGCCCAATATATATAGTAAAAGTAAAATGGCTTGTCAAGTTGACACAGCCCCAAATCTCAATCTCTTGGCTTGTGCGCTTCTAATTTTCGCACAAGAGAAAGGGACCTACAGTTTATCGCCGAATCCGAACGGCAGTTTGAGAAGCTTTTCATGGCTAATTACTACAAAGCTGGCGCCAAGAGCAGAGAGGGGTGACCGGGTGTAAAGTTTATTCAAAGAAAAAACTTTTCATTAGATGATCCGAGGCGGGAGCGAACCCACGACCTCATGCACAGCGGTCGCGCACACTAGCCACTGAGCCACCCGGCCACTAAATACTCACTAAATACCTGCATTAAAACACTTATACATTATCGGTAAGCCCAAATGGACACTGCCAAGTACTGTTTAAAACCAATATCTCACTAGCATAAGCGGCCAAAAAAGGGTAGAAGAAGCCTAGTTATTGAAGGATACTTTACCAATAAAAAGTTCGTTGATTAAAACAATACTTTCACTTTTATATTTATGTATAGATACAGGGTGTCCAGAAACTTTTCGTCAGAACTTTAATACATGATAGCTGTTGTCAATATAAATATTTTTTCTTTTACACCATTGGTCTAAATGGACGCGCTTTCGATTTTCGTCTCGAAGAAAATGCAAATATTAGATGCACGAAGTTTTAAAAAGTACCGGAAAACACGTAATGAGGAGAAAGCTGCCGCTGTGGATAGGCTTCCGCATACATTCGTTGAGCACTTATTGCGTTGCCGTTTGCTTTGCCGTAATAAAACACGCAACCCGGGTACTCGACTTTAGACAATTTCATAGCAACACAGTAAATTACTCTCAATATCACATTACAGACTTTCCCTAAATTTGGAAACCTAGGAAATGTTGTATAAGTTTTTGTCATTCATTTGTTCGCTTTCGAACAGAGCAGTTCGTATTTTTTTTATTTTTATTTCTTTTTTTAACGGTGCTGCTGCAGATCGTCGTGAGAGGGACCTAACAACTCCATGGCCATATTTATATCCCACTGAACCAAGAGCTCGTAAAAAATATCGCTAACGATACTTAAGCGAAACATAAACGTGCAAAACTATCGAGAAAACACTCGCAAACGATCCGCAAATTAATCACCCGTCGCTCAGTTTGTGGCAGAGAAAGTTTCGTTCTCGATAGCTCGCAAAAGATTCGTTTGCGAGCCTTCTCCGATAGTTTTTGCGAGCCTTCTTCGATATCGTTTGCGGATCACTTGACCACTCGATTGCGAGCCTTCTTCAATATCGTTTGCGGCTCACTTGACCACTCGATTGCGACCCTTTTTCGATATCTTGTATTCCCATTAAATTAATACACTTTAAACAATTTTAATTTTACATTTTATTCAAATTTCACCAAAAAAATTTCTAAATCTAATACAGAGATCTAATTCAGAGATAAATAAGGAGTTGAAGCTAACATTTCAAATTAAAATAAAAACTAAATGAAAAAAAATATTAAAATTTATAACAAAATGAACGTTTGAAATTAAACTAAAAATTAAATATAATAAAATAAAACTAACAAAATCAAAATTATCGTTTCAAATCAAACTAAAAACTAAATGAAACTGAGAAAATCAAAATTAACGTTTCAAATTTAACCTAAAACTAAATGAAACAAAGCAAAATTAAAGTTAAAATTAAAAATTAAAAAAAAAGTTCAAATAAACATATCACAGCAGCAAATGTAAACATGCACCATCAAATTACTGAGTTGTTTTTGTTGTTCACGCTCCACGAGCAATGACGAGTACACACAAAATTAAAAATTCTTCTCTTGCAGCTGTTGCTTTTAGGCATTTAACAATAATCGCTCAACACTTTAAGGGTGCACATTATTAACATTCACAAATAAATTTATTACTTACCGTCAAATTTAATTATTTTATTTAACACTTCACAAAACACGTCTGCGTCGATTGCCGGTCAGTGCAAAATGCAAAGAACGCAAGACGCGCGTAAGAATAACGGCAAGCAAAAGAACAAGAACAAACGCAAGTGAAACAAACTAACGAATGATGTCGGATTTTTGGTGTGAGTCGCTCGCTAAAGCACGCATAAAACGAGTGCAAAAAACAACAACAATAGCATCGGTTGTTCGTTTTTCGTAAATATAATTTTTCTCCCTATTTACATATCTTATTCAAGCTCGAATGCGATAATTTGACGATACTTTCGCCTGTTGTATTACATTTGAGCTCGAATGCGATAGTTTTACGATACTCTCGCTTGACTTTCGCTTCGTGGTGCAGTGGGATTTTAAAAACGTAATTTCATTCACCCTGACATCTTTTTCCGGATATGGAGCTTTTTCGCATATTAAATTCCAAGCTTGAGATAAAAACTCATTCTGATAGAACTATCATCTTGGAGAAAGCTTTTTCTTCTTTTTTTATAATATCGACGTATTTCTCTGTGAGTGATTCTATAAAATCTGCCGAAAATTCGACATAGTTTTTCGGGAGAGCTGTGAACTCGGGTGCTCGTTTTCGTCTTCGCGAATCAATCTTGTCAAATCCTTGCAGTCTTGAATAGTCATGTCACTGTCTACTATCCTCGGCTGGTTTGTTGAAGGAACTAAATAAAGCGAAATTTTGTGATATTTTGTCATTTACTTTAAGACCACGGTGTTTACACAATAGTCCAACGATGACTTCAATTTTACCACAACATCATTGTCAATCATATCGTTCTTGCATAATTTTTTCAGTGCATGAATTCGCGGGATTACCCATTAAAGAGTTGAATAACCAATTAAAAGTACTCAAAGAAAACATTGTTTTATCAAATTTTCATGGGGATACAATTTATTTGAACTAATGTAAGCTAATCTTACATTAATTTTTAAACCAAATCGTGATTTTTGAATGCACAGCCGCGCTAGCACCGCTTTCGCATTTTTATCGATCTGCTCAACGTTTTTTTTTCTAAAAAAGTGCCTACAGATTTCATTGAATTTTTCTGTCAAAAATCATTATATGGGTACAAAGATTTATTGAAGATTGCATTAGAAACCATTTGCATATTGCAATTAACTGTAAGTTTCTTGGAAAAATTAATTTTCGTGTGACTTGTCCCGTCAAGTTTGAAAAAGTAGGTCATTTTAGAAGTCAATTATCTATATCTATATAACCGGGGTGTGCACTGGCGCGCCAGTTTCAAGAGTTTTGGGAGATCAAGAGTATCGATATACGTGAGCATTGACTATCGTTGGCGCCACTCTTATCGAATTGCAGATTTAGCTTGTTTTTTTTAGCTTTAGCTTATTCTTCGTCAATAGTTGGCATCACTATTCCCGCCAGTACTATCCCAGCTGAAAAATGCTGAATAAAATCAGGATTGGCAAGGTTATAAACAATCAGACGTTTCATCCTAGAGTTATTTCAACTTAAATAAAATTAAATAAAACTTAAATTAAATAACCCAATACCCAAACAGCTACTCCATCTACAAACTATGAAGCGCACCCAGAAGGGTCAGGCCCGTGCCGCCAAAAAGCCCAATCTTGAACGCTCTTCTGGAACCGATACCGAGCCCAGCTCCAGCTCTAGTGAGGCAGAGACCAGCAAAGCTAGCTCGTCCGCGCCTAGCCATAGCAACCTCAAACAATTCCTCAGCCACCTGCAGCAGCAACGTCTGGCCACAGCTTCAAGCATAAAGGAGTTTCCTTTCCAGAAGAAACGCGTGCGTGTTCTCTCCCAGGCGTCGGATGTCAAGGAAAACTGCAGCGGCGGCATAGTCTATTGGATGTCCCGTGATGGTCGGGTCCAAGATAACTGGGCCTTGCTGTTTGCCCAGCGTTTGGCCTTGAAACTGGAGCTGCCGCTGACGGTGGTCTTCTGTTTGGTGCCCAAGTTCCTCAATGCTACGTTGCGTCATTACAAGTTCATGATGGAGGGGTTAAAGGAGGTGGAGCAGCAGTGCCGCGAGTTGAATATCAACTTTTATGTGCTACTGGGACCAGCGGTGGAGCAGTTGCCGAAATTTGTGCTTAGCCACCAAGTGGGGGCGGTGGTCTGTGACTTTGCCCCGCTGCGTTTACCTCGTCAATGGGTGGAGCAGGTAGCACAAGCCTTGCCGCGCGAGGTACCCCTGACACAGGTTGATGCTCACAACATAGTGCCATTGTGGGTGGCCTCGGACAAGCAGGAATATGCAGCCCGCACCATTCGGAACAAAATCAACTCCAAGTTGAGTGAATTCCTGAGTGAATTTCCGCCAGTGGTGAAACATCCGTTTGGAGTCGCAGGCAAGGCAATGGACTGGACATCGGCGTATGCTCTGCTGGAGTGTGACAAGCAGGTGGATGAAGTGGAGTGGGCCAAACCGGGTTACACCGCGGCCTGTCGTCAGCTATACGAGTTCTGTACACGCCGCCTTTCAAGATTTGCAGAGAAACGAAATGATCCCACGGAGGAGGTCCTATCGGGTCTCTCACCTTGGCTGCACTTTGGCCAGATCTCTGCTCAGAGATGCGTTTTGGAAGTGCAACGCTATAAGCGGCAACACAAAGCCTCTGTGGAGGCCTATTGCGAGGAGGTCATAGTGCGTCGCGAATTGGCAGATAATTTTTGCTACTACAATGCCAACTATGACAGCTTAAAGGGAATAACCAACTGGGCCGCTGAATCACTGGACAAGCATCGCCCCGACCAGCGTAAACCTTGCTACAGCTTGGATGAACTCGAGCAGGCTCGCACTTATGATGATCTGTGGAACTCGGCCCAGTTGCAGTTGCTGCGTGAGGGCAAAATGCACGGATTTCTCCGCATGTATTGGGGCAAGAAGATACTGGAGTGGACCGAAACGCCCGAGCAGGCCTTGGAGTGGGCCATACTCTTGAATGACAAATACAGCCTGGATGGTCGTGATCCCAATGGCTATGTGGGCTGCATGTGGTCCATAGGCGGTGTCCATGACACCGCCTGGAAGGAACGTGACATATTTGGCAAAATACGGTACATGAACTATGCCGGCTGCAAGCGTAAATTCAAAATCAATGATTTCATACAGAAATACGGCGGCAAAGTCCACAATAAATAAGCTAAAGTTGCCGGATATTTCTAAAATATCTATATCGATATTGAAAAAGTACCATTTTGATATTGATATTTTGTTGTAAAAATATCAATATTATCGATATTTTCAAAAAAATATAAATTTCTTTAGAATTAAGGTAACTGTGAAACATTACGTTCTCTTTGAGTTTTAAATATAGAGATGAAATACATGAAAAATGCTGGAGAAGGTTCATTCCTGGGGTCCGAACCCGTTGAAAAGTCTAAGGTACGAATCTTGGACCGGTTTCTTTACTTATCAAATCCAAGGTTTTGGTTTGAAGCACGGTTTGCTGTAGCAAGAACTGCAGAATTCCGTTTCTCTGTTCCCTTGCCAATTGCTGATATTTGGAGTCTCGGTGAGGTTGTGGCACTAATTCTGTTGCAATATTTGCCATATTGGCCTCCCAGCGGGTGTCCCCCGGTTTCCCAAAATTTTTCAACATTTAACGAGGAATAAATGAAAATTGACCACAAGAATACCAAAGCCAAGTATTTAGGTATTTAGATAAGGCTTTATTATATGTAAATGGAACACCAAATTTCGGAAATTTATAAATACATCTTTTTGCTAAGCAGTAAGCGCGACATTGTATCTAGGATCCACTTAAAAATGTACAATGTTCCAACAGATTACCTTCGCGTTTTTCTAATTCTGAATACAATAAATTGGCCAACTTACATTCATTTTTTAAGCTCAAATCTACAGCTTAGCCAAATGTCGTAAAAGTTTCGTGGCGGTCGCGGTTTCGTGACTTCCACAGACGCCAATAAAATATTACAAATGTTTTTGTTTCTTAATATGTTAAAAACCGAAATGGAACCGGTTATTTTGATTCGGTTACGGTTAACCAAAATAAAATACATTTCGGTTACGGCTACTTAAAAAAATTTATTTCGGTTACGGTTTCGGATTGATTCGGTTAAAAATAACGGTTGCTGTTTCGGTTTCAATCCCTGCTTAAAATTACCATTTTTTGTACCGCCTATAGGTATGCCATTGATGTAGTTAAAAATCTTGGTAAATGTTTACTTAGAGGTAAACCGCCAATTAATTTCTGCACGTAAATTCATTATAATTTTCGGGCCATCGAGGAAAAATAGTTTCAGAATTTTTGGTGCGGTTTACCTATAAGTAAACATTTACCATTACTTTTTCAAGGTACTTAGACGAAAAATTCTTCAAAAACTGACAGAAAACCGCTTCGGATTCAGAATCTCGAATCTCAGTACAAAACAAGGAAGAAAGTCGGTCAAGCCCGACTATATTATACTCTGTACCAGTTGGGGTCGCCGCACGCATTTGCTCCCGATTATATTATATAAAATCGGTAACCAGGGAACACCACGAGGAGGCCATTGCAATAGCAATGGGGTCGATATATGAATAAAGACCCACGAGTGGACTTGAGTTGCTTAAATACTTATCATTTAAGGTGCTGTTACATACTTTTACACAAACTTATTATACTCTATGTACCTTTGGTACAGAGTATAAAAAGCTGTCAAAGAATTGTTTCTATACAAAAATATGCTGATCTCAGCGTACTGAAATCAGCGCTGATTTGAAACCATGGCTTTCCTTACCTGCTCTTCGGTCATGAATTCGTCACGTTCTCTTTTTGACTTAATTTGGAGTACTGAATTTCATGAGTAGTAAAGCTATTTCTAATGATTATACCAAATTTTGCAAACTGGCTATGAACTGAGACGGTTTGATCACGGAATTCGGACGGACGATATATTTCGGTTCTGTTCACACATACCATTAGAAAATCTGAACTACTACCAAAAGATTTCACTTCGAAATAGTTCGAGAGCTTCTTCAAAATTCTAGATAAAGGTATAGAATTTTTGTTATAGTCGGCAACCATAATGGCCTATAAACTTAGATCCTGGAAGTTTATATAATGATTCCCAAAAGCAAGAGCCAATCCCACAAATAGGTTATATTTATGTTATATTCATAAAATAATGTACAAAGTTTTATCCGAAATGAAGACGCTCACATAAGTGTTAAAAAAAACGATTATCGATGTAATTTTAACCTACGAATCAACATAACTCAAGTCTGAGGTTAACCATCTTTTCCATATGTGGAGCAATTCGGAAGAATTGCCCACATATCGCGAACATTAACTTTTCGAACATTACCTTTTTGTAAATGTTGGTTCGAACCCGTTACCGGAGGTCCTCAAAATTGTTTTTGGGTTACAGCCCTGGAATATGCCTTAATTCATCACTCCGAAATTTATTTTTGAGACTTTCTATAGCAAAGAATGTTCTGGTTTTAAACCAACTTAATAGGCACCAATTCGAACTTCATCTCAAAAATACAGAAATAGCTAAACGTAATTTAAAAATTGCCAGTTCTAAAAATAATAGCATTATCAAAAAATGCCCATTCCAAATGATATTACAAAGGAGAAAACTTAAAAACGACTTTATGGCTTGGTAGTAACTTGGAGAACAAAAAGATTTGTAAACTGTTTTTGGAACTAACGAGTACAACCCGAATTTCAGTTCAATAGGGTTAGAAATCAGCCAGATTGGATATATATCAGCTATATGAAAAAGAGGTTTAAATGGAGTAAGTCTTTCAATGTCGACCTTGGTGCCCAAATTTTGCTTATAAACCAAATTTGGGGTCAATATCTCAACACCATTTGCCAATCTCCGGCTATATTTATTCTTTTTGTTTACAAATTATGCAAAAATATTTCACAGCTGGGCAGAACTTAGTCCTTCTCGGCGATCTTGGTCAAATGCTCCTCGATCTCCTTCTCATCCAGAATGCGAAACTGTGGCTGCGACTTGCTGACCACACCAATCTCTATGCCATTGGGCTTAAAGTCTATGGCCAAGACGGTGGACAAACAGGTGATGGCCAATTGGATGGCCTTCTCTTCGGACAGATTATTCTTGTATTTCTTCTCCAGATAGCTGTTGGCCTCAATGCCCTTGGCCCCCACGGAGCAGGCACGGAAACCGCTAAAATAGCCCGCTGGATCCGTTTTGTACACGCTGGGACCAATCTCATCATCGTATGCGAGAATTACCATGCTGCAGCCTAGGGGACGCATTTCAGCGTTCTGTGTATAAACCTGATTGATGTCAGCTATGCGGCGGCAGAGCACATCCACGGGCATTTCATAGCCGTATTTGTAGCGGAAATTGGCCGCCTCGTAGCGAGCCTTCTGCACCTGGGAACGTGCATCCGCTAGAGAAAGTAAACATAAGAAACCGAAATATTTGGAAGCTCTCGCTGACACCACACTTACCTATGCGGCCCGTCATGGCGCAGCCAATGTCCTTTGTAATGCGAAACAAGTGTGTGACTGTTTCGGGAACTATATTCTTCTCGGTCACCTTCTTCTGGGTGGCCACCACCGCACAGTCGCCGCTCTTCAGAGCCACCGTGGTGATATTCTCCTGGGTGATAGCCTTGAAGGCATACTCTACAAAAAGTGACCCAAAATCAATCACCAGACAATAGAATAATCCATTTCTATATACTAACCCACTTGGTAGAGGCGTCCCTCGGGCGAGAAGATGGTAATGTGCCTATCAAAGCCGGCTGAACTTCCACGAGACATGTCGTTTTAGGAGTTGTGCTGCCAACATTCAGCTATATTAGGGTTCTGTCTACGTAAAGTTACACTTGGCTTACCTTTTCCACTTTTAAAATTTAGCAAATATTCAATTTAATTCAACTTCGAGCTGCTGAAAACAAATCCTGGCGACTTGGCGTACGATTTTCATAGAGTCATTGTCAAAGCGATTTGCACCTAAAAAATACCACAAAATTTATGAATTGACAGCACTGGTAAAGTGCCAGAGATGGGAAAACGGAACACTGTAAACACTGTGACTGCTCATTGCGACTGTGATTTCGTGACAGGCAGGTGGTATGGCAAAAGTTTAATTGGCTATTTTCCAGGGATTAGAACCGAAACGATTTTCGGCCATAGGTACAATTCGGATGAGGTTATATCATGGGAAACGGACAGAGGTTGCCTGTCCGTTTTTTAAAGAGTTAAAAAAGGCTTTCAGTCAACATAAATGCCTTGACCGAAACCTGCTATTTTCCCTATACAAAAAAAACTGAACTGACTATTAACGCAATCCTACCAGCATACATATATTTTTTTTTGGAATAAAGGCTTGTGCACGACACCGATAAACGGCTTCCGCCTGATAATTGGTTTGAAAACCTTGTAGGCGTTTACATGAGCTTCAAGGGTATATAAACTTCGGCCGAGCCCAAGTTAGCTTCCCTCCATTTTTAAACACTTGAAAAGTGCATTATAATTTTGCCCAGAAGTTTGGAACGCATAGAAGGAATCATCTCCGACCACATAAAGTATATATATTCTTGATCAGCTTGACGAGCTGAGTCGATTGAGCTTTTCCGACCGTCTGTCCCTCCGTCTGTCTGTTTCTACGCAAACTAGTCCCTCAGTTTTGAAGCTATTGAGCTGAAATTTTTGCACAGAGTCATCTTTTAGCTGTACACTGCACATATGTCGGAACCGCGAAACTCAGATGGTCACTTCTTGTAGCTGCCATACAAATTTTTTTTTGCTTTCTCGTTTTATATTGAATTTGACAGCTAAAGAAAAATTCGAACGTTCTCAGTACTCACCTATAACTTTTGATTTATTAATACGTTGAAATCGAAATTTATATGCCTTTCTATTCATATACCTAATCATAAAATTCAATTCTAAATTTATTGTATTGGTTAAATTCATTAGCAGACATTTACAATTTTTAGGAACGGCGTAGTTTAAGTTAATAAGCATTATATCTTCCAAGAGCTGCTCATCTATACTAGCTCTTAAGTTGAAGAATTAAACTTAGGTGATAAAAATTATCGTTTAACTAATACCTGAGTTGCTGGAACAGCTAGTATAGTTAAGGCAATATTTTTTAAATATTTGTTTTTATGACCTTTCCCAAATTTTAAAACTTTTGTCGACATTTATTAAACGAATCTATAACATCATTCACAGATTTGATATATGAAATTTGTTTATTGTTTTCTATCGATCATTTAAGCTTCGCTTCTTCGCAATCAGATAGACGTTTATAGTCGATCAGTTGTTTGTAATTGTGAATCCTGCAGCCTTAGTACATATATTTTCAAGTTCCATTCAAACGATATTAGATATAGCTCTTTTAAAGAACTTTGAATAAAAAAATCTTTAAGAGTTAGTAAACACTTCGGCAATTTGTAAAAGATCTATCGCTTAACTCACTTTAGCACTGACTTTATCAATTTTCTATATGCAATAGTAATAGTATTTTTTATCTTATCTATAGAAATGTCGTAGGATTGGCATGAATGATAACAGTCGGATCTAGACTCGTTCATTGGCAGTGTAAAAATGTAAATCTCTTCATCTATACCGTCCGTTCAAAGCCAAGATTTCATTCATCTTTCCGTATAATCAAATAATCATACTTAATATTGTCCCCTTAGATAAAAAAAACATTCACTCTTAGTTGGAAATGCAATCGTTTATACTAAAATCTCCAGAGATTTCTAGTATCCCTCGATGAAAAAATTACTTAAATTGGTGTACCGAACCTCATTTTTCGACAAAGTTCGATTTTCGACGAGGAATTGAAAATACAAGGGTTTTGGTTGATGGTCCGGTTCGCGAACTCCAAAATACCCGAACCGAACCGATTCTCAAGGGTTCGGTTCCGGACGGGCTTGCAGCCTTGGTCCAAACATATTTTTTGAACCTTTGAATAAAATTTTAGAACCCACAAAAGAACGCTTGGGCTTTAAGACTTACAGAAAAAGATCTAACAAAGAGCTTTAACACGGTTGACCTCCAACAAAGCATTTAACAAAGCTCGTCAAGCCAAAATAAAATTTAAACAAAACGTGTTCCATGTTCTATTTTCAACATTCCAAACTCATTGTGTGATACCAGCTTCACTACAGCTGACATCGCTGCAAAAGAAACTGAATACCAATTTGAATTTGCCAATTACCAAAATAGACTTTTAGATGGCCAAGTACTTCCCCTCTAACTATTTAGCAACCCTTCTGGTTAGCACCCGTAATCATTATCAGGTCAAACCATCTCATAAAATAACAAATATGATCAATAGCCGGCTAGGTGACGCCAACTGACGCGCTTCCTCTGCCTCCTACTACTGATAATGATTCACCAGCACCGGCTGCGCTGCCGACGGCGCCGCTTTCGCTTTTGTTGTGGCCCCAAAACGGAATTTAAAGCATTCCAGTGTAGACAGCGGTAAGTGTTGGTCGTCGTCGCGTACACCATAGAGCCATAGAGTAAACATTAATACATACCCACATCGATTACGCCAGCAAGTACACCCACCCACAATATCAACTATGTTCGATTTCAATTTGGAATTTGCCCGTGGCGGTGCCCGTTTCACCAGCGAGCTGTTCCAACTGCTGGCCACTGGGGGCGTCAAGGAGAACCTGGTCTTCTCGCCCTTCTCCATTCAGGCGTGCATTGCTTTGGCCTTTGCCGGTGCCAAGGGCGAGACTGCGGAGGAGATTGCCAAGGTTCTGCATTTTGCTTCCGACTTTCCGCCAGAGGTGGCCCAGACTTTCCAGTTTGTGCTGGAGCAATATAAGAACAGCAGCCTGCTGAAGGTGGCCAACAAGTTGTACGTGCAGGAGGGCAAAGAACTGAAGGCCAGCTATGCTGAAAGCATCAAGGAGCAATATCATTCAGAGGCGGAATCCATTAACTTTGCCCTGAACGATGCTGCGGCTCAGGCCATTAACAGTTGGGTGAATGCCAAGACGGAGGGCAAGATTACAGAGCTGGTGTCAGCCGATAGTTTTACGGAAAATACTCGACTGGTGCTGCTCAATGCCCTGCACTTCAAAGGTAGCTGGCAGCATAAATTCCCAGAGGCGGATACCGAGGAAGATGACTTCTGGGTGGGCAACGAAGAAGCGGTGAAAGTCAACTACATGAATCAAAAGGCCAAATTTGGTTATGGCTACTTTGAGGATTTGGGTTGCACTGCTTTGGACATGCCATACAAGGACTCGGACTTGTCCATGTTTGTGCTACTGCCACAGGAACGCGATGGCCTAAAGTCTTTGGCCGAGAAACTCAAGACTGTTAATTTGGTGGACTTGGCTGACAAGCTGGCGGTGGAGGAGGTCTTTGTGAAGTTCCCCAAATTCAAGGTGGACTACTCGCTGGAGCTGGACGATAAATTGAAGCAGGTGAGTGCAGCAGCCGTAAATAGCTTGACACGTAGTCAACATTCCGAACTTTTATTGAGGCTTACTTATCTTCCCTCCTTGCTATTTTGGTAGCTTATCTTTTGCATTGAGTGTCCGATAACTGAATCAATTGTCGCAGCCGCAAGCTGCGGCTTTTTTAAAAGATCATGTATCGGACACACACACCACGATCATGTACAAATTATACAATTCTAGTTGACACACCTTAACCCCACTGCTGCACCTGTCCCATATCTTATCGATGCATGACCTCATCCATTGACTTTTTTCTCCTTTACTTATTTAGTTGGGCATCACGAAAATGTTTACCGACGATGCGGAATTCGATAATTTGCTGGAATCCCCCGAAGGTATTTTTGTCTCGAAGGTGTTGCACAAGGCAACCATTGAAGTCAATGAGGAGGGCACAGAGGCTGCTGCCGCCACGGGCATGATAATGATGACTCGCATGATGATGCTGCCATTGCAATTCCAGGCCGATCGCCCCTTCTTGTATGTCATCTGGAACAAAAAGAACATCATGTTTGCCGGAGCTTTTGTAAATGCACCCACATCGGCATAAAAAAAACTGGCAAATTGTCATGGATTTTAATTTATTTGTTTTGTATTAATGTTTGTTGAACCAGTTTTTGTAATAAATGTGAAGCGCAAAATTTAAATTTAACGGTCACGAAGAGAGTGAGCGAACTAGTTCCGTGATGTAATCTTAGGGTGGGCCATTCTTATATGAATTAGGTGAGCTAAGTGGGTGCTAACTGTGAGCACAAGGAAAGTTAAGTTTTGTATACTCTTGCAGCCTCCATTGAAAACAAAAAAGTTTTTGTAACTATATAGATGTCCGATTTCGACCATACTTAGTGGAATCATGGAAAAGCATAACAAACTAACAATTATGAAATTTGGAGTCGATTCCATTTAAATCAAAAAAGTTTTTCTCACAAGAACTTCTTTATCGACCGATCATTCGTACTGCTGCTACATTCTATAGTCAGCCGATTTTGATAAGGATTGTTTAAAAGTATATAAAATAAGTTTATACCAATGAATGGAACGTTTCCATTGAAAACAAAAAAGATTTTTCTCACTAAAACTAGTTTTTCGACCGATCGTTCCTATGACAGCTATATGCTATAGTCATCCCAATCCAGCCGCGTATCTGACAGGAATGTAGCGGGCAGCGTGTTTTATATCGTACACCATAAAATTTTGGCTATTCGAACATCGCTGTGCAAAGTTTGGTAAAGATAGCTTTCAAACTGACGGAGGAAATAGCATAGAAACTGACGGACAGGGCTTAATTAACTTAGCTCGTCATGCTGATCAAGAATAAGCTTCCTTCTATGCGTTACATACATCCAATTTTGTAGTACCCTATGCACGGTAAGAAAATTATAGCCTTGTTCCACTGACACATTCTCGAGAGCATTCTATATGGCACCTATCTGTCACACTTAGGCGATGAGAAAAACAGGGCTGCAAACCAGTTCGGAGCCGAACCGCTTCGGAGTCGGAGAGTCCGGGATTTTTGGGAAGTCGGAACCGAACCGGAGCAAAAATTTAAAAAAGGGGGTTCGGTTCAAAAAAAAAATTTTGTTGCCTTGAATTTGATTGCCAATATTTTTTGTTGTTTTATAAGTATCAAAGATTCGCACTCCTTGTAAGACGTTGACTACGTAACGCGTGGGAATTTGACTTAAAAAAATGGCGAGCGATAACTAACTTTGAAAGAATTCTGCATTAAAAGCTCTGCAGATATTAAGGATATATAGCCAATAGAATGGGATTCGGTTGTAAAATTTTCCGGCGATTTTTACTCAACTTGGTACACTTGTCGCACACAAGTTTTGAAGACTTCTGTAAAATACAGTAATACCTTTATTAAATTGCTTAGAAAATCGTTCTCAAACTTTTTATTTAATCCCATCTCTTAAATTTTTCCTTTTTTTTTATCCAAGAAACCAAATATTTCTGAGCTAAGAACAAAATCAGCTAGCAAAGAAGCATATTGCAATGAATGAATATGATAATGAAAAATTAACATATAAAATCGGCAAACGACTTCATTGCTCCTGGTGGCGGAATTTAAATACTGTATCAAAATTCTAAATTTTTTAAGTTTTGGGAAAACTATCATTGCAAAGAACTTAAAAATGTCGCACTTCTTGTATTAGCTGTTCCTGCAACTCAAGTATCAGTCGAGCGCGCTTTTTCTAAGGTTTGTTTTATCCAGCCAAAGAGCTAGTATAGATGAACAATAACTGGAAGACATAATAATGATTAACCTTAACTAAGCTCAAATATTATATTTAAAACATCAAGACTCTAAACTTGTTTTCTAAATTTGCGAAAAAAAAGACTGCATCCTGGTTATTTTATTTTGATTATTTATGGTTCTAAGAACTAGATTGCAAAAGAATGTAACCAAATCCATCTAGTTTTAAGATTTATAAAATTGAAAAACAAAAAATCTTTTTAAAAAGTGTCAAGAAAGTGTTTTTTACAAAATGTGAAAATTCTTATATTCTCAGCACAGGAGCTCAAATGGTAAATTAAATATTAATTCTAGACAAGTTTTCCACGCTGAATCCGAATCTGAATCTTTTAGAAATTCCATATATTTAATGGATTAGCCGTAAAAATTTGGAATAAAACGTATAAATGACTAATTTTATCCCTTTTTGGTTCCTCCGAATCTCCTAGAAATCAGATGTTTGAAAATATTTTTACGACGACCCATCAAAATTTGTTTAATCGGGGAAAACTTTCCTAAAATCAATGTTTTATTTACCATTTGAGCTCCTGGGCTCAGAATATATGAGTTTTTACATTTTGTAAAAACACTTTTTATGTTTTTATTTGTCCGAGGCGATTTATCGGATATCGAATATTTTTTGATGATATTTTTTGGTGACATTTTTGATTCAGCTTGTCGAATGCTTTACATTGAAATATGCTGAATTTTAAAAGTAAACACATCTTTATATTTAAAGAATTGAGCTACAATTGATTATATGTGTGCCAAATCGAAATATGCCGAGTATTAAAAGGGTTCAAATCGAAATTTTTTTTAAAAATTTCATTCAAACTTGATTTCACCGGCGTTTTTATACCCTTGCAGAGGGTATTATAAAATTGTGCTGTTGTTTGTAACGCATTGAAGGAAGCATCTCCGAACACATAAAGTATATATATTCTTGATCAGCATGACGAGCTGAGTTGATTTAGCCTTGTCTGTCTGTCCTTCAGTCCGTCTGTTTCTATGCTATCTCCTCTGTCAGTTTTAAAGCTATCCTCACCAAACTTTGCACGAAGTCTTTTGGTACAAATACGCTGCACATTTGTCGGAACCGGCCGGATCAGATGACTAGAGCATATAGCTGTCATAGGAACGATCGGTCGAAAAACTAGTCTTAGTGAGAAAAACTTTTTTGTTTTTAATTGAAACGCCTCCAAAGTATGTATTTCTCAGTTTACTATTCTTTCCCATGATTTCACCAAGTTTGGTCGAAATCAGATGACTATAGCATATAGCTCCCATAGGAACGATCGGTCTAAAAACTAGTTCTAGTGAGAAAAACTTTTTTGTTTTTAATGAAAATGTCCTTATCATAGGCATACATCTATTTTATAGACTTTTACACAATTCTACAAAGTATAGTCGAAATTGGATTGCTATAGCATATAGCTCACATAGGAACGATCGGTCGAAAAACTTGTTCTAGTGAGGAAAACTTTTTTGTTTTTTCTGAAAAGAATAGAAGCATAAGTCAAGTTGTGGCAACACAAATCCACGTATTTAAGGTTAGGCCAGCTTCTATTTAAAAGTACAGGTAATGGTTGAGAAGTTTTTTATTTTATACTTATAATGAATGAGGTCCATTCGGATATTGCTTAATGTTGCTAATTGCTTTTTTAGCTGGACGCTTGTTTCTCATCAAATATATGTCTTATTTTTTTACCAAAAAATGTCTCCATGGTCTAAGATTCCGTGAACTAAGCTTCGAACCAAACCCCTACGTTTGATAACTTAACCTTAGACTTTCCAACGGATTCGAACCCCCGAACCAAACCTTCTCTAGAATTTCAGATGTTCGCCGCCTTGATATTTTATAGTGTTTTGGAACTTTGATACCTACATTTTGAACTCAGTTTGAACGTAGTTTTTAAAACGTGTCGAATGACATCTAAATTACCCTAATGACCCAATGAATCTAAAGAAATGGCTACTTTTTGAAAATCGAGAATACCGATATTTTTACCCTAAAATATTAATATCGAAATGATACTTTTTCAATATAGCCAAAAATATCGATATAGATATTTTTGAAATATCCAACATTCTTTTGCAATCTATTTCTGAGAACCATAAAAAACCAAAATAATATAAAAACAAAATTTACCATTTGGAGAAAGCACCTTTTTTTGCAAGGTAAGTATAAAATGTGAGTCTTTTTACTGTGTAAAAACATTTACTTGACATACTGTACATAAAGTCTTAATCACTAAGAAATTATTTGAGTGCGAAAGCACTTGAATATTTAATAATCATCTGCTGTGTCCATATGTTCATATCAAAGTTGTTGATTTCTTATAATTATTGAATTATAATCAATCTTCGACCTTGAGACGGCTAACAAGCATTTTGACTAAAATCAAGACACTCAAGAATCAGAAAATTCGGTATGAAAAGTAAGTTCATGTCTTAAATAATTCCCTCTAGGATTAAGAATTTTTAATCTTACCGAACTTCTGACATCGAACATTCTTAATCCGGGCATGCAATTCTCAATTTTTTCTTTGTGCTTAATACACGAAAAATTTTAATTTTTCCCTCTACAAAAATTTTTTTGAGATTACTTAGCCCCTCAAAGACGAATTCTGGATGCGCGCCTGGGGCCCGGAGCCCGGGTTTTTGGCAAAAACTTAGATAAACTATGTACAACATGAGAAAAAACCCCTGGGCCCGGAATCCCCTTTCGACAGGCCTGATACTTAATGTTTGATCTTAATGCACTTGAGAAAAACTCAAGGATCACGGATGCTTGCTCACGTCGTGACACGTTCAAATTCACATTTCAGAGTCACAGTGTCAAATTCATATGGAGCTGTGACACTGAAATGTGACACTATGTGACGCAGTATAAACCCAGCATAATCGATGTATAGTATGATGTAATAAGAAGGTAAGGCAAGTTTTAATCATTTTATAACTCTTCAGTAAACAGCTTACAAATGTTGTAAGAGGGCTACATTCGCGCACTCTCTGCTAACACCTTTTATCGCTTGCCTCACCGTGTTATGGCAGCATGATCAGAGTTGCTTCGGCTAAGCTCGATAACAAGAACCAAATTATTTCCATCTCTCAAAATGTCAAAAACCTAACAACATTTTAATATTCGTGCAAAATTGGTAAATTTACTATTATTATGCTTATGAACCGTGCGCTATGTCGGAGCTTGCTGTCTCAGGTGACGTAAGTAAGCCGTGTTCGCAGTTCTGCAGAGAGCGGGCTCATCTCTAGTCTAAAAACAGTTACAGATTACAGAACACATCATGCAGACACATCCCACAGCCAACGAGAGCCTTGCGGCCACCCGCCGGGCGCCAGTTTCATGGCAACAGACAACAGAGTAGCAATATTAAACCCTCGCCCGTTGAGCCGCCTATACCAGACAGCGCCGGGGTTCCGGCTAACAATATCATCAAGGCTATTGCATTCACGGGCGCAGTAAGTGGCCTTTCCCTTGTGTTTTTCCCATTTGTATTCACGTGCACATGTCCTGGCGCAGTTTAGTGTGGGCTGCTTTGCCGGCGCAACCATCATGGAGTACGAAAACACACGCAGCATGATTCTGGCCAAGGCCAAACAGGCTCGTTTTGGCTGGTGGCAGAGTAGTTCTCTAGTTGATCGAGACACTTGGTGGCAGCTGAAGCAGGACATTAGACGCTATTGGGACACACTGACGCCTGGCGACAAGATGTTTGCCCCCATCTTGGTCTGCAATGTGTTGGTTTTTGCGATGTGGCGAGTGCCCTCCATGCGGAATACCATGATGGCCTATTTTACCTCAAACCCAGCTGCGCGAGTTGTGTGCTGGCCGATGTTCCTATCCACATTCAGTCACTACTCGGCCATGCACATATTTGCCAATATGTATGTGCTGCATAGCTTCTGCAATGCGGCTGTGCTGTCCATGGGAAAGGAGCAATTCATGGCTGTGTACCTGAGCGCCGGAGTCTTTTCCAGTCTGATGAGTGCGCTGTACAAGGCGGGGACACGACAGACGGGCATGTCCCTGGGAGCGGTAAGAAGAGCTGCGAAAATCAGTATTTGCATACGAAACAAAAGTACCGAACACATCATGTACCGTACTCAGACAAGTACGGTAAATGTTTCGTAGCGTACTGTACAAAAAGCATTTAAACTTGTCTGAATACGGTACTTGTTGTGTTTGGTACTTTCGATGCGAACCCTGTTGAAAATACAAGATACCCTCAACTCATTTTTGTCTCCTTTTTTGCCGCCAGTCCGGTGCCATTATGACGGTGCTGGCCTATGTGTGTGCCCAGTATCCAGATACGCAGCTCAGTATATTGTTTGTCCCCGCCTTGACTTTCTCTGCTGGAGCGGCCATCAAAGTAATCATGGGCATTGACTTTGCCGGTTGTGTTTTGGGCTGGAAATTCTTTGATCATGCGGCGCATTTAGGCGGAGCCATGTTTGGCATGTAAGTATGAGGCATTGCTTCGGCTCCGAATCCAACTAATTCATATCCCCCTTCAATTTTTAACAGTTTTTGGGCGAACTATGGGTCCCAAATGTGGGCGAAACGCATTGGATTTCTGAATTACTATCACGAACTTCGCCGAACGAAGCAGAAATAGGAAATGGCCAAGTGGTAAAAACAGCCAAGGTGAACCGAATTGCATTAGAAGATCCTCAAGCGTTTTGTTACAATATGAGAGTTTAGTTTCAATAAAAAAACACGACTACTTCATACAGTTCTTTTTTTCGGCTGGCTCCTGATGGGACTCTGTCAATTGGTTACGTTGCAGACGATAGGCCACCTCCGAGCGACGTTGCTGCAGTTTTTCCCTCAACTCCTCCAGAGTCTCTCTTTCGGGTGCATAGGAAATATGCAGAGTTCCTCCATAAAACTGCTTGGCATCCAATTGACGCTTGGCACGTCGTGCCACCTCCAAACGTTCAAATTTCACCGCAAACACATCAGTGAAAGCCTCCAGTTCCACTGCAAAAGAAAAAGACTAAAAGGTGTCAAGTTCTTTGGTATGTGATGGGAAAACTGGCTTACACACTTTTTCCGGCCATTTCCTGGGTGATGCAGGCGCAAGACTGCAGCTTGCCAAAGCATTGGAGCTTGTTCTTAATGTTTGCCTGAAGATTAATTTTAGGCACCCCGAAAATCAACAAGTGCTTGGACTCACTGGCTACGGTATAGACCTAGTGGGGGGAAGAGCAAGCAAAAGAATGTTTTGGAAGCTGTGTCTTCATCTTGGGGGGGTTAAGTGCTTGTTACCTTTACGGCCTTGAGTTCACGACCCTGGCGATAGGAAAGCCTGGTGGTGCAGTATTCCAAGCGTTGGTGGTGTTTCGTCGATGTTGTGGGCTGTTCCATAAACAATCTGGTCAAATGCTTGGGGGGGTTACAGGTGGAGCTGGCGTTGTGGCGAAATTTGGAAAGCCAGCGTTTATTGCTTTGGTGCTGAGACTTGGCTGATCATCTAATTACATTGACTGCTTATTGAATTGAAACGCCTTTTGAAACAAAAGTGCATAAATGTTACCGCCATGAAGCAATAAGACGGTGAGGCAAGGCAAGAACAGATATTAGCCGAGAGCTAAACAATAGTTGCAATTGTTAGTTGTATTAAGCTAGGAATTTACGTCAACTAAATCAAATCAGTTGGGTATGAAGTCGATTCAACAAGTGTTTTCGACAAATTAGAATTGAAGTCCGGCATTATTTGCCCCACCTTCTTATTCAGCCAAAGATTTTTAGTCGACCAGCGATATCGATAGTTTTGTCGATACATCGAATCTAGGATTGTACTGGCACTGGTTCCAAAGAACAATAAACAGTTATGCTGGGTTTATACTGCGGCACAGAGTGTCACATTTCAGTGTCACAATGTCACAGCTCCATACGAATTTGACATTGTGACACTAAAATGTGACACTCTGTGACGCAGTTTAAGCCCAAAATTACCTTTAAACCATACCATAACATTACTTTGCACAAACTTTGAAAGCTACTTATGGTAGGAAAACAACTCTAACTGGGTTTGGTCTGGCAAAGGTTTATCTAACTCCTGAAGTCTTCAGATGCTAAATAGATATATTCATATTTTTGTAGACCTGGTTAAGAGCTACAAAATGGCAGAAGGCAGTAAAGCCAAATTCCAAATATTTTATGACTATTTGGACATATAAAAACACATATAAAATTTATGAGATTCGGTGCTAGTCCAATGAAAATGTTCAGCGTGTCTTTAGTGTTAATATTTTTTCGAAAAAATAGACTACTATGACTTGCCGTCAAAATATTTTAATTCAATTAAAATAAATGAGGCTTATATGTACGAAATCACTAAATTCCGGTACATAATTCTTAGTACTGAGATCAGCATTTTTTTTTTCGGCCCTTCTGATTTTGTATATCCTGTTCCCATTTAAAATGAGAAAAGGGGATCATGATGTTTTGAAAATGTACGTAACAAGGAGAAGAAAACATTTCCGACCCCATGAAGTATATATATTCTGGATTAGCATCAACAGTTGAGTCGATATAGCCATTTTCGTGTGTCCGTCCGTCCGTTTGTTTGTATGAACGATCATAAGAGATGGAGCCACAAATTTTTGCAAAAAGTTAGGTGTATACCATACCAAGATGAAGTTTGTTTCAAGATTTGGAAAATTTCCACCTTTTCAACCGCACACAAACTGTCAAAGTCACAATTTTTAAGTAAGAGCCTCGTAATCTGTATCATGACCATCAGAAGCCGCAAAAAGCGCAATTAGTACTATTTTTTCTATACATTAACAAAACTCAACATGATTTTCGTTTTTCTTTTTCTAAACATTAACAAAACTCAAATGGGGGCCCCCGGCCCGTACCCCCGGGCCCGTATTTCCTTCCAACGGGCCTGACCATAAGTAACTTTCAAATTTTGTAGGTCCAAATTTTTTGGTTATGTTCAGAAATGGTTCACTGTGTAATAGTAAGCAATGGAAAATCACATGGAACTAGTTCTCCTCGGTTTATCAAATTTGCAGTATTTTTAGCATTGCTCGCAACGGTCTCACTGTTACAGCTGTGTTACAAAAATGGCGCGAAAAGACATTTGTTTGCCCGCCCGGCATAAAAAGCAAAAGTGCAGCGTTTTCGGTATCATTTGCTGTTGAAATTCTGAGTCGTGTAATAGTAGTCATTCATATTCCTAAGTGAACGCATCAAAATCCATTCAATTGAACACTGTACAACTATTAATTCTTAAAACAAACACACAAAACATGTCTCAAATGGCCTGCAAGGAAAACATTGCCGACAACATGGAGAAGTTCTCGCTTAAGGTAAGTGACACGTTTATGCAATGTATGCTTATTTATAAAGCAAGAGAGTGTGTGTGTTTGTTAAGTGAGCCACATGCCGATACATACAAATGTGTACGGAAATTTCCCCTGATGCGCAGTTATTGTTAATTTTCATTGCAGAGTCCCAGCAAGAAAATTTTGACGGAGAACGAGCACAACGTTCGCAAAATGTCCATTGTGACCAACGAGGAGGCCGACAGCAGCAGCAGCGCCAACGGCAAGGCAGCCCAAACTATCATGGACAAGACGGTGGCTACGTTTGATCCCACCATAGAGCCGTTGTTGCGGGAGAATCCTCGTCGCTTTGTTATCTTTCCCATACAGTACCATGACATCTGGCAAATGTACAAGAAGGTGTGTATATGCAGGGCTGAAAAGGGGGTGGGGGAGGGCCCAAATGGGCGGGCAATTCAAGATAATGCGCGCCAAAATCGAGTCACGTAGCTGGCGTGTCTCATTAACTTTGTTTACTCATTCAGTTTTTGGCGGGAAAGATAATCATTTCATCATCGACTATAATTTTTTTTTTTTTTTCAATCAACTTGCCAGGCCGAAGCCTCCTTCTGGACGGTAGAGGAAGTGGATCTATCCAAGGATTTAAGCGACTGGGCCCGTTTAACCGACAACGAGCGTCACTTTATCTCGCATGTCTTGGCCTTCTTTGCCGCCTCCGATGGCATTGTTAACGAGAATCTGGTCGAGCGGTTCAGCCAGGAGGTGCAGATCACAGAGGCTCGCTGCTTCTATGGCTTCCAGATAGCCATGGAGAATGTGCACTCTGAAATGTACAGTGTGCTGATTGATACCTACATACGTGACCCCCAGGAGCGGGACTATCTGTTCAATGCCATCGAAACCATGCCCGCCGTTAAGCGCAAGGCCGACTGGGCCCTTTCCTGGATATCCTCCAAGTCGGCCAACTTTGGCGAGCGTATTATAGCCTTTGCCGCCGTAGAGGGCATATTCTTTAGCGGCAGTTTTGCCTCCATCTTTTGGCTAAAGAAACGCGGCCTAATGCCCGGTCTGACCTTCTCCAATGAGTTGATCTCCCGCGATGAGGGTCTGCATTGTGACTTTGCTGTACTCATGTTCCAGCATCTGGTACAGCGTCCTCGGCGAGAGCGCATCATTGAGATCATACGCGATGCGGTGGCCATTGAACAGGAGTTCCTCACCGATGCCCTGCCCGTGAATCTGATCGGCATGAGTACATAGAGTTTGTGGCCGATCGTCTGCTGGTGGAGCTGGGTGTGGGTAAGATTTACAACACCAAAAACCCATTTACCTTCATGGAGATGATCTCGCTGGATGGCAAAACCAATTTCTTTGAAAAGAAAGTGGGCGAATATCAACGCATGGGCGTGGTCTCAAATCGACTGGACAATGTGTTTACACTGGACGCAGATTTCTAAGATCAGAACTTGGAAAAACTGAAACTACTGCTGGAAACGGATGTTTTATTGTGTCCCTAAATGTCTCTTAGAATTGTAATATTTTTATTGATTAACTGCAATTTTTATATACTGTAGCATTTAAGCCTCAAAATCATTGACACCAACTTAACAATTAAGGCCATTCATTTATCCCCTACTTTTACAACGAAATTCTACTTGTGAAGATTAGGCAGTTTGATACCACTTGACTTCCTTGGAAACGTTCTGATTACATTCTAAATCAAATTCATTGTATATAACACACTCAACGTATTGAATAAAGTTACACATAGTCAACGACATGAAGCTACTAGGGGGTTCCCCTGGAAAGTAAACGGGTTACTCAACTCAACGGGGACTTAACCAGATTACTTTGTATAAACAGACAGACTGGGGTGTACCCACTTGGTGTTTCAAGGTTAAAAGCAACAAGTCGCTCCTACAATTAGGCTAAGATACACCACTTGCTGCATCTAGAAATTAGTTGCCAGTCTAGCTGAAGCAGAAGTAGATCTTTAGTAGTGTTTTATACAATCAAAGATGATCTCATCGTTCGCTTGCTTGGGATACTTGAATAGCTCTTGATGTTGTTCATCTATTGAAGCGAGAGTTCCCTGTTTTACCTTTTATTCTCTGTACCAAAGGGTACATAAAGAATAATAAGATTTTGCAAAAGCAACAGCCAGAAGGAGGCATCTCCGACCCTATAAAGTATATATATTCTTGATCAGCATTAACAGCCGAGTCGATTAAGCCCTGTCTGTTCGTAAGAACAAACAGATCTCAGAGATGGTAGGAGATAGGTTTGACATGTATGGGGCATGTATACTTTTAATATTTACTTGCAGGCAGATGAAGTTTATTTTTAATTTTCGTCACCTCCCGCGCCTGCAATTTGGAAAAAAGTTTTATCTCCGAAAGTTTCATAGATAGAAGGTTCGTACCTTTTGAACATATTTGGTAATCAGGATTATTTATCGATCCGCCAAAGGAATGGTAAATATCGGATGAACGATAGACGAGTTATAAGGAAGACAAACATTTATGATGGGTAGCACGGCTTTGGGCTGCACTTCACACACTTTGGGAGGTACAGAGTATATTATAGTCGTTTTTTTCTAGCGTTTCTATAGACAGTACCTATTGTGGGTCAATCAAGAACAATTTAATGTCTGTGGTCTGAGAAAACTTCGAAGGTTCTCGAGTTTGTCGTTGTTTTGAGTACTTTATAAGTATTTCTTCTCAAGTGGGAGATGTTATAAAAGTTCCAGGTAGAACCTTGTGGGTAAGTTAAGGTTGCGGTGGCTAAAAAATACAAGTCAACCTACCACTTAGGCCACATGGGAACACTGCGAAGCCATAAGCTAAGTTTGCACAGGCAAATAATTTTCCCAAATTTCGATGGAAATTTTGCTAAATAGCCATGATGGCAGATGTTGTATGACTTAAAACTAAAGCTATGGTTCCATTTACAAATAGTTTGCTCAAATATGGGCAAAAAGTGCACTACTTAGGCTTTTTAGGCCAAATTTGTACCGAAATTTGTCCATATTATTTGCCTGTGTGAACTTAGCTATACACACACACACCCCTCTCCCAAAAAAAAAACGATGCAGTGGGAGCGGGTTCATCGCTGTGCTCTCAAATGTACTTGCTCTCCTCTCTCAGTTTCTTTTCCTCACACTCCTCGCCTTAGAACACCAAACAAAAAGAATTTAGCTCGATTTCAAGCGCGAAATTCTTAAAAATTCAAGAATGAATAAATTTTTTTTTCAAGAGCGTTCGTACTTAAATTATTCGTTCTACTTTTTTCTGGGTGTAGGTGCCTCCGACAATTATCAAACATTCTTCATAATTTCTATGACCCCCTGCGAGAATTTATTAGCTGTTCGGCCAAAAAACGAGTTGGCAGGCCATGCTCATTCTCGGAGCGCATTTGTCGCATCTCCGTACTCTCTGAGATATGTAATTAGATCACGCCTGGCCAAATAGAGAGGACAGAGAACTATGTCTGTCCTCCTCTGACACTCAATGATGATTTACTTCGGCAAGCATTCGGTGTGAATCGGCGAGTGACTTCGGGCCCCAGGGGCCATGGTTGGCCAGGCCTGAATTAGATGGGCTCCGCCAAAATTCTCAGCGTCTCCGTGCTGGGCTTAACCAAACAACGCCAAGAAATTTAATATTACTATGGAAGATATAAACGAACCCGAAAACGATGTGGTACATTGTAGAAAAAAGGTTGATACTATAAAACTGTTGCAAAAGCTTTGTACGCCAGTTTTAAATACTCCGATTAGCACCGACGAAACTGAGAGAGTTTTTTCCACTTCTGGCGATATTTTAAGCGAGCGGCGTACTTAACTGTAAGGTAAGATAAAAATATATTTAATTAAGTTTTTTTTTTCATATTTAGTAAAAACTGTCAAAAACTGTGAATGCAGTTTGATTATGACTTGATTAAAGGTCGTAAAACTGTTTTCAGTGAAATCGTTGCTGCTCCTTTTATTTTGAGATACATCGAACTAGTCACACTAGTTAACAAAATTAAAAAAAGGGATTTGTCTACAACACTGAGTTGATAGTATGTTCATGTCGATCAGGAAAGAATCATAGGCTATGTGTTTAGTCTATGAACCTTCTCGAAAGCAGTTAAGAACGGTTCAAAAGTTGTTCAGAGCCATATTTCAGAAGTAATTTAGGCAACGAACTTGAAATTTGGTATGTAGGTTGGAACTATAGAGTTGGATAATTTACTGGTTCAATACTGGGTTCGAAGTGGTTTAAAAGTTACTTAGTTATTTCAGAGTATCCTTAGCAATGATCTTAAAAAGCGGTCTATACATATATTAGTAATATGAAGTAGATATTTTACTGGGTTAGAAGTTATTTAAGCTAAGATCTAGGTGAAACATTCAAAAGTGGCTGATATCCACACCGTTCGATGGGAATATTTGTCTTTAATTTAATAATGTGAGTGTTAGGCGTTTTATAAATCTCAGAATTTATTTAAGCTGTGAACTGCAAATTTGGTGTATGGTCTAAAAATTTGTAGTTTTCTAAAATTAACCTTTTTAATATCAGTTTGCAACCTGTTGTAACTTGCTTGTAAACGCTTTCATAAGAACTATATTCTCACAATGCAAGGGCGACGCCGGGTATTCAGCTAGTAGTTATTATATATTTTCTGATTACAAAAAGATAGGGGCTTTCCCCTCAAATCAAAATAGCAGCCTGTGAAACTTTAAATATTTTTCGGAAAAACTATTTCAAAATTCAATTAAATTTGTTCTTTATTTTGTACTTTTCGGGTTCTTTATTCCTGGTTCGCGATGCTTCCGACTCTGGACAAAGGTTCTACCTTACTTTGGCTAATCGGTTGCCTGAAACTGCTGCTAATGCTACATGGCGCATACTCGGATTCTATAATAGATTGCAGTCGTCTGCTGGACACTAAAATACAAGACACTTGTTGTGGCAGTAATTTTCTCAACCGCTTAATTTTTATTACCAGCAACTGCAGTCAGTATTGGGAGGACTATGGCACCGTAAGTAAAACACAATTGAATGAGAATAATTTATTCCCTCTGCTTTGGTAGTGCCGCTACGAGTGTCTCTTCAGGCATTGGAATCTGCTCGATGCTGAGAATAGGATTAAGAAACCGGAGCTCTATACAATGATCACGCAACTGTATAGTCCACTCAATGGCTTGAACAGCTATGGCACAACCATGAAAGCTGCCTACGAGACTTGCGATAAATTGGGCTTAAGATATGCCGACTTTGCTTTAGTCTATTCCAGTAAGTTGGATGACAAGCTGGGCGTAGACAAGGAATGTGCACCACATGCATTGTTTCATGCCAAGTGCGCTGCGGTGCACATTTTTCTCAATTGCCCGACTGAGTTCTGGAATTCAAGTGTGAAATGCAATGAACACAAGGAGTCAATGCAAAGTTGTTCCAAACTTCTTAACGATATGATTCCAGTAGAGGGAGAGGGGGAGGGAGATCGTGAGCCGGAAACTAGAAACGCAAATAGCGGCAGTTTACGTCGACGTCGGTCCACATCGCTTTGGTATACGTCTTTCTTGAATTGGTTGATTTTCTAAACAAAAAATTAAAGTGATTTCTAAAGTTCCTTAAGAAATCTTATTTTGTTAATAAATTCTCTGCTGTAAAATGAACTTAGAATAAATGATCGACCTGTGACATGGAGACATCATTTGTCACACAATGTTTTAAAAACAATAAGGGTCATTAAAGGGCAGCTGCCCCTTACACCAAATTTGAATTTTTATTTCTGAGAAATGGCTCTGAACCACTTTCAACCCGGTTTACAGACATGACACATAGCCTATGACTCTTTCCTGAACGACATAAACATTTTTTAAAAGTTTCGTGAACCCCGGCTTAGAGGCTTAGACGCCTATAAGGGACACATACATAAACATACATTTTATATAAACAAACTTTTATGTATATATAAAAAAAAAAAACCCCTTTACTTTTTTTTTTTTTTTTTTTTTTTTTTTTTTTTTTTTTTTTTTTTTTTTTTTTTTTTTTTTTTTTTTTTTTTTTTTTTTTTTTTTTTTTTTTTTTTTTTTTTTTTTTTTTTTTTTTTTTTTTTTTTGTTTTTTTTTTTTTTTTTTTTTATTTCTTCAATTTAGAAACCTTAGGAAGTCCAACCCCACAGTCACACGGGTCCCTAATCTTTTAGCGATTAAATCAAACCGCAAAGACTGGCCCGTATATGGACAAGATACTTTTTTAAACCAGAAAACAAACTTTTATAGTACCGAAACGTTATAAAGGAGTGTTCGTATGAAGCATGTATGTACCAAGAATTCTTTTTTTGTTTAGAATATCAAGAAAATTTCCGAATCGTATTATAATATATGGCACTTCATAAAAATTAACTTGCAGCTTTGAAGCACTAAAATGTTTTTTTGGGCAGTTTTCAGGATTTTTGCTCTTGCCAAAGACATATAAACAAAATTCCAATCGGTTTATGATATATGGGACTTCATAAAAATTAACCTGTTGAGTATCAAAAAAGTTCCTTTACGATGTGATGGGGCCAAGCCCTTTGGGGATTTTTTTAGTTCCGGTATGTTCTTCAAAAATAGCGGGATGCGAAGACGGAACCCGACTTATGTCCTTAAAAAAGTTGCACTGTAAAGAAATAGAAATAAAATAAAAATATTTTTTTTCCGCGAATTAAGGGCCGGAGCCATCGTGAGATTTTTCCCATAATATTTTTATGGACATGAAAAAAAATAATACATGTAAATATCGGTGGGCCCTCTTTAAGAAAACGGTAAAAAAAACCATGCATTTTCGCTAAAACCATGTTAAACAATGGACTGATGGGACTCTTTTATTTTTTTTGGATGGAAAAGATGAAAATAAAATAATCACAATTTATGCCGCTTTAATCGGATGCACCGTTATAAAGCTATAATTTTTGAAAGTTTTATATTCTTCGTAGTTTATCTCTCGAGCTGTTACTGGTGCGGATGTCAAAAATAGGATGATACTCTCGCTGTGTAGATCTTTAAAGCGGGGTTAGAAATTTTGGTTTTTGACAAAAAAAATCGGGTGGCTGTGTTTACATGGAATGACCCATATGTATAGAGATGTATAGATTAGGGTGGGTCAAATTGTAGGGGACCGAAAAAGGCTCCATGGGATCATCGTGATTCTGGTACTGTGTACCTCTAAAATGAAAAATCTAAAATCAAAATGTCAATAAAGATATTTTCATATTTCTACGCGAACTACTCCCTCAGTTTTGAAGCTATCGAGCTGAAATTTTGCCTTTTTGTGCTCTGATTTAGGCTTGGCTCGGGCTCCCTAATACAAACCCGGAGATTCCGACTCCAAGACGGGTTACAGACCCAGTTTTAAGTATATTTTAATTGAAGCTCATTTCAGTATTATATTCTTGTTTTTGTTAGATTATAAGGACAATCATTTTAAAAAGTTTTAGCGTTCGGCAATTTTTACAGCCACCTTTTAAATATTTTTAGCTTTTTCTAGCAATTTTATTTTGCAAATATAGCAACTTTTTAACCTTATATTCTGGCAGCACTGAACCACATAAATGATGGTATCTCATGTGTTAACATGCTTTTGCTAAGCACGCAACTTGGGAAGAACTAACAGTGCTAGTGATTATTGTAAAAGCTCAATTGCAATCATGTGGACATGGCTGTTTCTGTTTTGCTTACTAACGGCTCCTCTAAAGGCAGCTAACTGCAAATCAGCACCCAAATCTCTGCAGGTCTGTATGTAGAAAACAGTTTATATTTCTCAAATCTCATAACTTGCCTTTCCTAGAATGTGCAAGTCTGTTGTGCCGCACCCAAGCCCAATTGGAGTGTCTTTAATAGCGAATGTGTCAGCTCAGGACCTCAGCCAAGTGTAATTTATTATTCTATTCCTACTTGGCACCATAATCAATATTTTCTTACCTTTTTAGTGCCGCCTGGCTTGCATTTTTAATGCTAGCTCTGCTTTACAGGGTCAAAACCAATTGAATCTGGCCCAGATCAGACCCATGCTGGAACGAGCCTTTAACAATCAACCAGATCTTATCGACGCGTATGCCTTGAACTT
Source organism: Lordiphosa collinella (assembly GCA_018904265.1). NCBI lineage: Eukaryota > Metazoa > Arthropoda > Insecta > Diptera > Drosophilidae > Lordiphosa > Lordiphosa collinella. The sequence goes on from JAEIFV010000785.1 coordinate 92,238, forward strand.
TGCCAATTGCTCTTCTTTGGTATATACTAAATATTCCGAGCTTGCCCAACTAAGTCGTCAGAGTGATGCTTGTGACAGACATGCCTTATTTTATAGTCTTTGTGCCTACTCCCGGCTAATTAGACACTGTCCTGCAAATATGTGGCAAAAAGGTAATCACAAAGTGTCAAGAGGCACGCTCCTACATGAAAAGCTGCACTTGGCCAGCACTGAAAATGTTTATGAAAAGCACTTAAAGAGAAATTAAAGAGAAAAACAACCATACAAACTAGTTTATTTTACATTTTTATACTTTGTACCATATATGGGACATATACTTGTTATAAATGCAGGCAGATCAAGTATATTTTTAATTTTTGACACGATGTTTTTCGGTTTTTTCAAAAGTCTCCACTTAAACCCACATAACTTTATGGTTTTTGCCCAGATTGAAAAGTTGTAAAGAAATAAAAAAAAGTAGGGGAAAGCTAACTACGGTTGCAGTTTGTATACCCTTGCAGCTCTTGAAGCACTTTTCAAACATGAATTTTTATACCTTACTTTTCTTGGGATCTATACTATAATGAGACAATTTCGACCAAACTTGGAATTATGGCAAAGCTAATACACTGTTAATTACGAAATTTGGCGAATTTACAAAAGTTTTTCTCTGACACTGATTTCACTGACTTATTTTCACTCCGATTTTCATCATAGTCGTCTAAATTGTGTTGAAGTAGATTATATTTTTATCTGGTCAGTTTAAGGACGTTACCATTGACAACAAAAAAGTTTTTCTCACTGGAACTTTTTTTCGACCGATATGCAGCTGTATGCTATAGCCATCCAATTTTGATCAAACTTTGTAGAATTGGGTAAATGCAAATAAAATAAATATATGCCAATGTTTAGGACGTTTCCATTGAAAACAAAAAAGTTTTTCTCACTGAGACTAGTTTTTCGCCCGATCGTTCCTATGGGAGCTATATGCTATAGTCATCCGATCCGGCCGGTTCCAACAAATTTGCAGCGTATATGTACCAGAAGACTTCGGTGCAAAGTTTGGTGAGGATAGCTTAAAACTGACGAAACTACGGAGATAGCATAGGAACAGAAAAACGGACAGGACTAAATGCAACTCAGCTCGTCATAAGCTGATCAAGAATATATTTACTTTATGTGGTCGTGAGATTGTCTTTTATGCTTCCTTCCAACGTTACAAACATCGCACAATTTTATAATACCCTTTGCAAGGGTATAAAAATCGGACATAAAATAGGGCTTAATGAGAAAAACCTTTTTGATTTCAATGTTAGCGTTCTACAAAGAGCTTTGCAAAATATGGTCCAAATCGGATTACTATAACCTATGGCTGGCATGGGTCTAAATGAAAATACTTGTATGTTTTTGATTTTAGCGTTCTTTAACTCTGTCATCGGATCGGATGACTATAGCATATAGCTGCCATAGGAACGATCAGTCGAAAAATATTATTAGTGAGAAAAACTTTGTTTTCTTATGTTTTTCATAAAACAATGTTTTCCGCAATTATTGGAAATTCATTTAACTTTCGATTCATATCTTGCTTCACTCCATCGAACGTTTCTAAGTTAAGATATGGCATAAAATGTTAGTGTAAGTGGTGAAGATGGTCTCTTAAATGTCCTTGGCCCCAAGTGCTTCCTGAGCTGCTTTGAGACCTCTTGGTTCGCTCTGACCTTACTCGGTGACGTCCTTCCGCGTGCTTGGCGAAGTTGAGGAGTGCGTCAAATGTGACCCCAGGATCCTCGGCATACTTAACGGTCGGTATGATTTCCGCCCGTTAATGTGATATCCAAAAACATAGTGACTTCCTTGGTCCACCTGTGAAAATGGTAGCGATGACTTTGCGGCGCGCTGCGATTTCTGTGGGAGAAGAAATCAGCCTCCCTAGGTAGAATTTACCTGCTCTTGTTTGGACGTTTCTGCCCGTCGAGATAATAGAGCAGTCGTCAGCATAACCGACAAGTTTAATTTCATCTGGTGGTGTGGTATTTTAGACACGTAGAAAGCTTGAATAATAAGGGGAGGGACCCCAGCTTGTGGACTCCCTGCTTGTTATAATTCGGTGTACTGGATTGTGTTCCCCTAAACTCTACCTACGCTTAGCGGCCTGAGAGATAGATGGCCAGCCACTCCTCTTGGCATATGTTATAAAAACTACTTTGTCCAAGGTCATTTAACAGTGTATTGTGGTTGACCATGTCAAATGGTCTTACAGAGGTCTAGTGCCACCAAAATAGACACTTTCACTGGGGCGCTTGAGTTGAGTCTAGATTTGACGGCTTGTTAATTCACAGAGCTGCGGAAGTCGGTGCTGCGCCCTGACCTGAAGCCATGTTAATCCGCTTATGCTGTTCTTTAAGGGTCGGCAGGAGCAGTGCTTCGAGGATTTTCACTACTGGTGAGAGAAGAGTGATGGCGCCTGTAAGAGGGCCTTGATCAGGTGGCTTTCCTGACTTTAGGATTCGGGATGACTTTCCCGGACTTCATATGCTGGGGATTCTGAAGGTTTTTAGCTCAAAAAAAATGTGGGTCAGGCCGCTACCGTATTCCAAGGGGACCAATTTTTTTGGGTGGATCGCTCTGGGGGGCTTTGATGTTCCACCCCCCTGGGGGAAATTTTGTGTTTGTTGCCCATCATCGTTGCGACCGGTGCTGCCCATAATTGTTTGTTTTCCTTATAACTTGACAACCGTTCATCCGACATTTACCATTTCTTTGGCGAATCGATAAATAATCCTAATTACTTAATAATGAACCTTCTATCTATAAAACTCTGGGAGATATGAGGTTTTTTTAAATTTTGTGGGGCGGGAGGGGGCGTGTCAAAAATTTAAAATAAACTTGATCTGCCTGCAAGTATAAGAAGCATATATCCCATACATGTCAAACCTCTATCTTTTACCATCTCTAAGATCTGTTTGTTCATACGGACAGGCGGACGGACAGACGAACATGGCTAGATCGACTCGGCTGTTGATGCTGATCAAGAATATATATACTTTATAGGGTCGGAGATGCTTCCTTCTGCCTGTTACATACTTTTGCACAAACTTAATATACTCTATGTACCTCTGGTACAGAGTATAAACATTTTCATGTTCTAGATTGTTCTGGACGACACACTGAGCCCTGGTTAAAACCCAGAATCTCAAATTGACGAACACAGACATGATGTTATCACTTTTGTTAAAATGACTTGCTAAGCACGCAATTGTCGAGTGTACTCACAGCGTTAGAGTCATTACCAAAGCTGAGTTTCAATCATGTGGATGTGGACGTGCCTGTTTCTGTTCTGCTTACGAACGAATTCTCTAAAGGCAACTTATTGCAGACAAGCTCCCAAATCTGTTCAGGTCTGTAGGTAGGACTCAGCTTATATTCATTAAAACTTACGTCTTTCCTCTCCTAGAATGTGCAAGTCTGTTGTCCCGCACCCATGCCCAATTGGGGTGCCTTTAATAGCGAATGCGACAGCTCCGGACCGCAGAATAGTGTAAGTTCTAATTCTATTCCATACTTATATACCATATTCTATATATTTGTAAATTCTTAGTGCCGCTTGGCTTGCATTTTCAATGTTAGCTCTGCCTTACAGGCTGAAAACCGATTGAATCTGGCTCAGGTCGGACCCATGCTGGAACGAGCCTTTGACGATCAACCTGTTCTTATCGATGCATATGCAAAGAACTTTGCCAACTGTTCTTCCTTGGTATATGCTAAATATGCAGAGCTTACCAAACTGAGTCGTCAGAGTGATGCCTGTGACAGACATGCTCTATTTTATAGTCTATGTGCCTACTCCCGACTTATTAGTCACTGTCCAGCAAATATGTGGCATAATGGTAATCAAAAGTGTCTGGAGGCACGTGCCTATACGAATGTCTGCCCTTGGCCAGCACTAAAAATGTTTATGGAAAGCACTTAAAGAGGAAATCCAGATAAGATTATCCTTACATTTTAGTTTATCTTAAGTTTATTGGCTATAGGTTGCGTGATCAGATTGAGTAGACTTCGTGTGCAGCGTTTCTTATAACCAGTGCAGTTTTCCCTTTGACCATCCAATTCGGCAAGATAATAGCGCTGGGGTAGAGGCTCATAACGTGAGCTCGAGGGGCTAAACATCAAGTGAACTAAGCTGCCCAGTACACCATTAATTTCAGCTAAATTATAACTATTTGATTCACAGATTAGACGCAACAAGCAATGATCCTCGGTGCCAAAGCCGTGTCTGCAGGAAGAGAGAAAATTATTGAAATTATTTAACAACATCGACGAGTTCCATTAACTCCATCAATGAAGATCCATCAACACCTATCTGTAATAGTATTTGTGATGCCGTCAGGATGATTTAAATTCAATTTCTCAAGTTTTCAAAAAATCGCATATTCATAATATTCAGAAATTTGAAGCCTTCATAAAATATATATTAAATTAGAGTTTATCACTGAACCGAACCGAAGCAGCGGTTCAGTTAGCAGGAGTCAAGTTCCAAATAAAATGAAAAATATTAAAGCTTTATCTTATAAAGATCGCAAATACGGAAGCACTGACAGGAATGATAACATATAAAAAGTGGGCTACCGTATCTTGGCTAGTTATTAACTGAACGACCGGTTCTGTCTGTAAACATCAAATTGGTCGGAATTGCGATTGAAAACAAAATATACTTGCCGATTACTGCAGTATAACACTTAAGCACTTACTGTTCAAATCGAAGACTGAGTATCTCATAAAATTTAGAACGTGAGAGTAGGGATCTTTCAGGGCGAGATCTGGATATTGGTTCACCATCGCCATTTAAAGGAAAACCTTCGAAAAAGTCCTTGTGGTTATCATCATCAGCAGGTTGAGGCTTGGGTTTGGTCTTGTTTTTTGTCTTCTTCTTTTTCTTCTTATTCTTCAGGGGCTTGTGCTTATGTTTATGCTTATGATGATGTTCGTCATTTTGGTCATCATTGGATTCATTTCCAGAATCTTGTGTTTCATTGCCATGTCTCTACAGTTAAATAAGATTTATATTAGCAGCTCCTTCAGATTAATTAAGAAAACTTACAAAAACCTGTGGTTTCTTAGACCAAGTCTTGGGCAGCGTATAATGAGCCTCAAAATTGTAAGACAAAAACACCTGCTTTTTCGGCAGATCTAGGGGTAAAGCTAGGGCCACAAAAATCTGGCCATTTAAACGAGATTTATTCTAGTATATTCCCTCGTTCTTCCCTAGCAAAACTCACCGAGGCCTCTCCATTGGTATTCCAAACCAAAGCCGCTTGTGTGTACCTAAGAAAAGCCAAAAACAAAAAAATCCTGACCGAATCACCAACCATCCTCTTCTTCCAACTAGTCCAAGTCAACTGACCAAATTAAATGTATACCTCGGATCTTCAGTTTTTTGTTTCTTAGTAGTAAAAGTTGCTAATTGACTAGAAATCAAACCAGGTCAGCAACTGGGTTCTATATTTATTTGCCGTTTGGTATATTGTGCTTCATTTCATGCCGTTCGATACGTTTAAATATCTCCTCAAAGGGTTCCGAAATAAGCTCCAACAAACTTTCGCCACATTTTGCTTCATAATGATGACACTGGTCATGCCAGCCATCATGTTCAGCTTGATAATAGGATAGTGGAAGATTCTCTGGCTCTGATGTGGAGGGACTGGAAATAGAAAGAGAGAGAGAGAGAGAGGAAAAATTGATAAGAACATCTTGTGAGCCATTCAATTAGCGAAACTTACCTGAAAACTACATGCATTAGACTGCCCAGAACGCCATTTATTTCACCCAATTCACTGGAACTGGTTTCACAAATCAAACGCAGTAGGCAGGGTTCACCCGGAAATCCGCTTCTGCAAGTAAAACAAACCTAAATGATTACTTCTATAAAGGTTCAGGACACTTGGGAATATGCCCTTGTAATATTTTATCAGAACTTTTTTTAGCCTTCAAAGGGTATTGTAATTTTGCTCAGAAGTGTGCATCGCAAAGAAATGTTAATTTCCGACCCCAAAAACTACATATATTCTTGATCAGGGTGACGAGCTGAATTGATTTAGCCTTGTCCGTCTGACTGTCTGTTTCTACGCAAACTATTCAACTACGAGCTAATTTTTACATCTTCTTAATGCCGCGCAATATGTCGGAACCGATGATGACTATAACTTACAACTCCCATAGGAACCATCGGTCAAAAACAAATTTTAGTGAGAAAAATTTTTTTTTTCAATGGAAACGTCACCGTATTGGTTTCTATGCGTTTTCATAATTCTACTAAGTTTGATGAAAATCGGACAACTACAGGGTATAGCACCCATACAGTAGATGGGTTTGAAAAAAGACTTAGTAAGAAAAACTTTTGTGTTTTCAATGGTACCGTGTTAATATTTGTCATTTATTTATTTTGTATGCTTTCTCCTAATGCAACAAAGTTTTGTCGAAATTGGATGACTATAGCATATAGCTTCCATAGGACCGATCGGTCGGAAAATGGGTCAAAGTACATAAGAACATTTTTTTTCAATGTTACCGTTCTTTAACTTGGATATCATTAAAAACATATGCTTTTAAAAAGATTTTGCAAAATTTGATCGAAATCATTATTTAAAAGGAGCATTTGTAGGGGAATTAAAACTTCCGCACAGCCTAAGTTAGCTTAGCCTTCTCGTTTATACCTCGCTCACAACACATATTGCTAGCCCCAACCATAATGCCAATATTCTATTTTGATCAATTTGAAATAATGGAATGGTACCGCCTTTTTTACGCTCTTCTAATTGTTACCAGAATTGATGGAATTAATAGGTCTTCCTCTATAAATAAGCAGTCTATATACCAAATCTTTGAGATCACTGCGTTCATACGGTCATACAGACTGACTGGTGACTCCCAAACAGCCCAAACCATAAGAGACCATAAAATTTGCAGAAGACTGTTGTATGAAACTTTTTTGTTTTTCTTCCGATCTGGTTCAAACTCACTTTCACAAATCTGTTAAAATATTCAACAAAGACATTCAACATTGGTATGTAATCTTTCGAAAAATTCAATTCAATTCGGAAATTGAATTTAACTCTGCAGTTTTTCATCAGAACTACTGCCAACTTAATTTCAAAGCTCTACATAAGAAAATATTAACTAAGTGATTTTTAATTAGTAATGAGTTTAGCTATCTCGAGGTCAAGAATTTGCGTTTGTTCACAACTGAAAACAACTTATGCATTGACACACCAAAAAGAGCGTTTGACCGATTCCTTTACAGCTGTTTTAGGATGTCCAATCCAATCATCAGAAGGCATTTCGTTAAATGGAGAACCTCTCCATGCAGGAATACGCCAGCGCTACTGTCTTTTCTGAGCGAGTGGGTGACAGATACGCACTTTTTGGGGTTGATGGAGATGTTCCAACGACAGGCCCAGTTCTCAAACCTTTTGAGATACTCTTGCAACGCGACTGTTGCCGAGTATAACCATCTGTCACGCGCCATGATAGCCGTGTAGTCGGCGAAGGTGGCGGTTAGAAGGTCCTACGACTCCTCAATTGGAATGTCCAAAGCAGTAGGCATGCTCCTGATTACTACATAAAGGGTGTCCAAAAACTTTTCGTCAGAACTTTAATACATGATAGCTGTTTTCAATAGAAACATTTTTTTCTTCAACACCATGGGTCTAAGTGGCCCCGCTTTTCGACTTACATACAACCCGTACTCGACGTTAGAGAATTTTATAGCAACACAAATTATAATTATTACTCTCAATAATACACTACAAACTTTTCCTAAATTTGGAAAATGCTAAATAAATTCCATCAAATTAATTTTTTGAAAACTATTTTACAGAAGTTTTTCTCTAGAATAAAAAAATGCATCAAAACTGCAATTTATTTTGAGACTTAGAAACGAAGCCACTTAAAACCATGGCGTAAAAGAAAACAAGGAAGAAAGTCGGTCAAGCCCGACTATATAATACTCTCTACCAACGAGCATAAATTTTGATGCTGCAGTGGCAGCGGTACACAGCGCTGCTAGTGCGCGGCTGCAGCATACACTCTTTTGATCATATCTCAAGAACCGTTGATCCGATCTTTATGATAAATAATTTTGATAAGAATATATGTCCAGAAGGGGGCGAGAGGTAGCTTGGCCAAAATTGAAAATAAACTTGATCTGCCTGCAGATAGAAGAAGCATTTGACCCATACATGTCAAACCTTTTATCTCTTACCATCTCTGAGATCTGTGCTTTCATACGGACAGACAGACGGTCATGGCTAGCACAAACCTATTATACTCTATGTACCTTTGGTACAGAGTATAAAAATATTTCTATTGACTACAGCTATCATGTATTAAAGTTCTGACGAAAAGTTTCTGGACACCCTGTATGTCCAGAAGGAACGAACCTTCTATCTATAAAACTGTGGGAGATATGACGTTCTTTCCAATTTGTGGGGCGGAAGGGGGCGTGGCAAAAAATTGAAAATTGCGTAGAAACAGACAGACGGACTGAAGGACGGACGTCCAAAGCTCAATAGGCTCAGCTCGTCATGCTGATCAAGAATATATATACTTTGTGTGGTCGGAGATGATTCCTTCTTTGCGTTCCAAGCTTCTGGGCAAAACTATAATACACTTTCAAGTGTATAAAAATGGTTCCAAAATTATTAATTTATATTTAGTTTTTGTTAGCTAGTGTAACTAATTCGATGATAACTCGAAAAAACGAGCAGCTACGATTTCACTGAAAACTGTTTTATGACCTTAAGTCATGTCCTAATCAAACTGCATTCACAGTCTTCGACGTCATTTTAGTCTAACCTAAATGTTGTTGAGGAGCACTGTGATTGGTTTTTGAAATGCATTTAGTAGCACTAAAAACTGGGAGTTGAAGAAGGAAAGGTTCCAAGATACTGGCAAACAAAAAGGAATACGTGATGTGACCCCGTACGAGTTTTTAAAAACAACTAATTTTAATACGATCTGCAATGATTTTGCTATAAAATTGAAAAATAAACGTTATCTGACATATTTTTCTCTAATGATTGTTATTATGGTTTCTGTTAGTGCAAGGCCAAAACTTACAGTTGATTGCAATCACATAATTTGTTAATGTTTTCTAAAGTATTATTTCTTTACTCATCGTATCCATTGAAAGATTTTAGAGAGCAAAATTCAGTGAAATCTATTGTCAGTTTTTCGAAAAAAAAAGCGAGCAACAGAATGATAAAAATTAGAAAAATGGTTCTTGCGCGGCTTTGCATTAGAAAATCTCGAAATGGGCTATGAATTAATTTAAGATTGGCTTACAATTGTTCAACATGACTGTTTCCTTTTGAAAATGTGGTAGAACATAGCACATAGTTAAGTGCTCTTAATATTTTGGTATCGGTTTACCATTCTGTGGAAATGCCCATATGCAAATTCAATAAAAATCATATTTACTTTTGGGGAAAACCATTGACCTGCGCGGAAATTCGTGGGCTCAACTTTAAATTTTCGTCCGACTAGCCTCAAACTGATTTTCAAAGCCACCATTCACGTTTTGGGAAATCTACATGTACAATTGCTAGCGATGCCGCGGGTATAAGCTATTACTTTATACGGAAGGAATAGCTTACTTCTGTCTCTTACATATAAAAACTTAGCGGGTATAAAAATACTACAAAATGCTTACAAACACTTTAAAAGTCAAATATATTACTTTAAGAATAAAACAAATAACAGTAAAATATACTTGGGTTCCAAACCAGTAGGACCAGATTGTGTTCGGATATCAGTTGGTGTTTTGATCGATCGAAAAAGTACAATTTTAAACACATTGGATTTTCCTTACGATACAAAATTTTGGGTTTCATTATTGTAGAAACCCCAATGCGATCAGAGCCTCAAACTGTTCAATGATTAAAAATGTTTCGTTTTAGGTTTTTTTTAGTGAATTATTGCAGACCTTTTACAGACTTAACTTAAACCTTTTCCACAGGCCTCTTAGGACGTTAACTATTTTGCCTAAACTTGCAGTTTTTAGGAAAAAGTAAAACAACTTGTTGGAATTACTAACCACTTACCTCTGGAACTTATCCTTAAGAATGTGGTAGATATTTGAACGGGAAAGCAGGGCACGACTATGTCGTTCAATAGTGGGTACTTGCGTACTATCCTCCTGAGCCTTATCCACCTTTTCCACTTGTGTGCCATTTATCGAGTCATCTATGATCTTACGCGACTCTGGCACCTCCACTTCTTCTTCTTCGTCTATTGATTCGATGGGTCCGTTTTGCTATGGAAATCAAATAACATTTCTGTTTACATTTAAGCGTTGAAAGCCGAAGCTGTTAATTGTGCTATTAAAATTGTGTTAATTGTCCACAAACATCAATCGTTTTATAGAGGCAAACACAAACAAAAATGATTCTTACAAATATTTGAAAGATGCCCCAATCAGCGGGTGAATTATAGTTGGCCTCAAAATTGTAAGAGACAAAAACGTTGCGATGTGGTAACTCTAGAGGTACAGCCAGGGCAATAAAGATCTGAATAATAATATAATAAATTATTCAGTAAAACTGACAGAACTTAACACCCACACCATAGGTACTCGATGGAGTGTAAGCCACAATGGCCTGACCCAACTTTAGGTAAGGTACAAGCACCACAAACAAGCCAAATAGCTGCATAACTTCACGAGATTGAATCCACAACTAAACTAAACCATTAACGAGCCATTGAAAAAGACCCCAATAGCCAGGGACAGTTAAAGAGAGAGAGTGTACCAGTACCCCTACCCGCTAATTGCTTAAGTACATCCCTCCCAGCAGAAGAGAGATTATGTGTATCAGCTTGATTTTCTTTTTCGCTGCAGATCGTTAAGAATTTGTTCTACTTGCGCCAAAAGAGCAAATCTGAAACGTAAAAATGTGCCGAAAATGTACATATATTAAATACTAGTTATATACACTCATGGACAATATAATAGGTGTGAAGTTTTTTTTAAGTCCAGAGGTCCGTCTGTCCTAGAACAAACAATCACAGGATGGTAAGGATAGAGGTTTGACAGTATGGAACTATGCTTCTTAACGCAGGCGATCAGTTTATTTTCAATTTTGGCCACGCCCCCTCCCGCCCCCGCAATATCGAAAAACGCCAATCCCCCACGTTTTAATAGAAGGTCGAACCTCTGACATTTATATCATTCTCTATCGATCCGAAGGAATTTTAAAGACGGAACGATATTCGCGTTATAAGAAATCAAACATGGATGTTTTTAAATATCGATTTAAATCGATATAAACATAACATTTAATAAGGAAGCTATACTATTTTTAATATGGTCACACTGTTTCGGTACGAATTGGGTGAATTCCCGGAATTAATTAGCTTTCTTGGAAAAATTGTGGATTGTTTTATTGGTTAGACAGCAAACTCGGCTGGTCAATAAAATAGATGTATGAAGCAAAACATTAACCTGTAGTTTATTAATACAATTATTTAGTTGCAGAAGGTAAGGTATTAGGAAAATATAACTAAATGGGGACTTAACAACCATTAAAATTGTATTAGATGGGCTGTGGGCGTCACTGCAGTGCGGAGGAGAGAAGGCTCATTCGACGACTCCGAGATGAAGGAAAAACGTATAAGTCCATTGCCATTTTAATGAAACGTTCTCAAAACTTGGTAACCAATGCCTTAAAACCGGAAAAAATAGGTGAAACTCGGGGAGCACCCAGAAAATCATCATCTAAGACCGACGATCTCATGGTTCCGTTGGTTAAACGCGTCCCGAGTCCCCGTTTCAATGTGTCACCGGCCGTGTAAAATCGGCAAATTTACAGATGAGGAACAAATTTGCATTAGATCGTAGAACCTGGTGCGGACCGGAGGGTGAGAAAAATTGCGTAATATCCTCTGAAGTGACAAAACCGAAATAAATTTATTTGGAAATGATGCCAAAAGGAATGTTCGTCGTCCGAAAGGCAAAGAATTTGATCCCAATTAGACATATAAAACTTTAAAACATGGAGGTGGTAGCCTAATGGTATGGGGCTGTTTTTCATGGTATGGTGTTAGTCCGATTCATCGTATTGACGGAATAATGGACAGATTCGTATACAAAGATCTATTGGAGACGGTGATGCTACCATATACCGAGGATAATTTGCCACTTTTATGGAAGATCCAGCAGGGTAATGACCCGAAGCACGCCTCTCGAGTTGTAAAGGATTGGTTCCGAGAGCAAAATGTGGATGTTCTTGAGTGGCCAAGTCAATCCCGGAACTCAATCCCATCGAAGGCCCTACTTTGGAGGCCGAGAACTTTTTGAGCAGCCCTCGCATTTCGTATTGTTTTTAATGAATTGAGCAACCAGAATTACAAAATCTTTTCCCGATTTCTTTCCACCATTTAAAAAAAAAATAGGAAAAGTTTAATCGTCTAGACCAGAAGAGGGCCTTAAGAGAGAAAACGTTATTTGTTGAATGTACTTCAATTGATAAAAAAAAATGACGGGCGTTGTGTATTGAGCTAATAGGCTATTCACACTGAGCGCATTTAACATCTAACAGCCCAAATCATAAGGTTAAATTGCTTAATAACTATTTGGTTTGCCAACATTTTAGAATTTTGGTCTCGTCGAATCGATGAGTGTCTGATAGGAAAATGCTACAAACATGCCAAATTTTGGCCGGGAAAATTTTTAAGACTCTTGATGTTGGATGTGCTCAGTGTGAAGAGCCTACAAACACTAATACAAAATAGTCAGGCCTTTCTGTTCCCATTTCCAAATGGGTCATTTTCAATTTAATTAAAATCAAAAACGGAAACTGAATATATTTTTATAGTCTTGTGTTTTTAAACATTGCCGTTCGGACTCGGGGTTAAACTGTAGGTCCCTTTCTGTTGTACGAAAAGTAAAATCGACTTGTCAAGATGACAACAGCCCCAGCGAAAAGTAGAAGCACACAACCCAGGAGATTGAGAGTGGTTCGCCCTTGGCCCTTTTGGGCTGATGCTTAAGGCCAAATATTTGCATACACTTCAAAAGTGTATTATATCCGACCACGATCGTGCACGAGCTGAGTCGATTGAGCTTTGTCCGTCCGTCCAGGTGAAATTTTGCACTTAGATACATATCTTTTAGCTGCACACTGCACATATGTGGAAACCGAGCGGATCGGATGGTTACTTCTTGTAGCTGCCAAAGAAATGACCTGTTTGAAGTGTATTAAAACTTCCGCACAAACGAAGTTAGCTTTGCTTTCTTGTTTCTTACTCTTGTGTACAGACTTATTCTTATTCTGTAAAGACTTATCGTGACTTTCTTTGTCGTCCGATACCAAAAGTTGTTAATTAAAACCAAAATAGAACTTCGTCTTGTGACCATAAATTCTGTTTATTTTCTTCTCTCTTGAAGCTCATTTAAAAGTTGCTCAACTGGCACAGATATCAAATCCAAAATATTTGCACTGCAGTGTGTGGCATATGAAGAACAGTCTTGATGTTGATGACCCTGGTATTCGGCCTGATAATATTCGGGGGGTAGATATTCGTCTTGGGAGCTGCTGGGACTGCAAAAAAAAATACGAGCAAGTCATAAAAGATTAAAGACTTGCTTGAATTTAAAACTTACCTAAATATAATATGTATCAGACTGCCTAGAAAACCATTCACTTCTCCCAGCGACGAGGCATTTGTTTCACATATCAAACGCAGTAAGCAATCCTTTGCCGGATAGCCAGATCTAAGCGAGGGCAGGAGAAATCAAGTTAAGGACTCCCTGAGCGCTTGAACACTTACCTGGCTATCTTATCCTTTAGCATGATATAAAAGGTCGAGCGTGTCATCAATGACAAGGACATGGAACGTTTCTCACGTGATTTGCTCGGGCTCTGTAAGTTGGTAGAGTTCTTGTACCGCTTGTCCAATCTACCCTCTTTTGCCTCACGTCCTGATGTGGGATAGGTTAAGTAACTCTCTTCAAAGTCCCCCATCAAAATTGGTGGATATTTGTACACATGCTCCGGCTGGTAGTAATTGAACTCGTAATTGTAGGACAAGAAGACATTGCGATGTGGCAAACTAATGGGCACCGATATGGCCATAAAAATCTAATAAATAAAGTAGTTAAGATTGACAAACACTAACACAAATCTGTTGAGGTCAAGTTACACCATATTCCGAATTTGTGGTGTAAAGCAAAGTCGCATTGCATGTCCAGTTTATCAAAGTGAACCACAGCACAAATATAGAAGAATACTTCATTATCGTTGGACATTCATATACAACTGTTCGGCAGCTAAGACCTTCAGTCAGCAAGAAAGGTACTAGGCCATTTGGGCTTCTCAAAAAGTTGTTAATTAAGACACTTCGGGCTGTCTTGATTGGTTGGTTCAATGCAGATAGAACTAAACTTGCTTGAACCATTTCAACCATTTGATTACAAATCATCTAATTAAGAACTTGAAAATCATTTCTCTGATATATTTTCAATGAGTTTCGCTTATGAGTTAATCCTTAAACTATAATAATGTGGCTTGGGGGTGATTGGCTGGCCAGCAGAGGTGTTTGCTATCTGTTGTTACGTAGCTTACGCTCCTTCCAGGTGGCGTACTTTGAGTTGGCTGTGCGTAGCAGCTGATTCATATGCTGGGTGAGTGAGGAACGCAACGGTGACAGCTCATGCATGGCACGGTTCTGGTCAAGCAGGAGAGTAAGTAAAAAAAAAATCAACTATTCGATTGAATTATCTTACCTCAAAGGGCACTAGCTTGGCCATTTTGAAACGTTGCAGAGTCTCGTGCATGCGCTGAAGCTTGGCCTCCAGCTCATCGGTGGTGGGCGGAAAGCAATTCCAAAAGTGTTTCAACAGTTCAGACAGCGAGAGATACAAATTTCGCAAGTCACGTTGAAAGTCACTTGGCACCAGTTCTGTAAAGACATTGTATTTGAAATGACAGCGTTGAATTCATTACACTGTTCTACAGTGAAAAGTATCCCGAGGATCTTTTATAGGCAAACCCATGCTCAATACGAGTTGGAAGGTCAAAGGCATATCTTAGTTTCCGTGACCAAAATATGGGCGAATAACCATCTTACCGACTTTTGATCGTTTTAGAATTTGTAGGCCACTAACTGCTGCACAATTTGCATTTTCAAATTCACATATCTCAGTATACAAAACTGACTTCTAAAATAACAAACAAAAGAACTACGAACCAAAGAAAACTTCACAAGACATTCTTCGGCAGACTCTAGGTGGTCAGAGTCTTTCGCGCATCCCTCCCATCTAATTGAAGATTTCTAAGGACGTTTAGGATATTTTCCCTCTTTATTACACCTCTACTTTCTATATAATAGATAATTAATATTTTGACGGAAACCTCTCAAACAATAATTTTTCATAAATTTTATAGGAGAAAAGGAGCTTCCCTCACATGGCTCAACCTGCTCTACGTCTAGCAGACTAGCGTCTGCACTCTAAGCTTTGGACCAATTTTTGTCTTGTACATAATTTTCTTTTACATATGACAGATGAGTACATATATTGATATTGTCGACTGTTCAGGTCATCTTGATCATGGATGACCGACATTCAAGAAACCAACACAAGCAACATATTCTAATTCGAATTATTTTCTTGCAGGTGCCTACTTCCTTTAGCTCAGATGCTTCAGCCGCTTGCTAATCAGCTATTGCTGCTCACCTTTACTTGACTTGGAACGCTGCAAAACCCATAATAATGAAGTTCTGGTCGTCCAATGCTCTTACCACAGACACCTCAGAAAAAAAGGAATTAGTAATATTTTTACAATTATTTTATTTAAAAACTAACATTTTACCCCCTGATTTCTAAACTGACCCTTTCTATATTCTTTTCCTAATGCTATAAGTCCTTTCTTATCACAAGCTGCAATATTATTTCAACATAATTATAATCTTCTTACTTGTAACCCCTTTCTATAAGTTCGATCGCAAACCATATCCATCCTTGAATTTGGTGTCGTCGAACTATTCAATAGCGGTCGCTAAACGCCTTTGCCCTTTGACTGGCCGTTGTCGCCGCAATGCAACTTTCCCTAATTCTAAATCTAAGCTTATATTCTAGTTAAGCTATATCACAGTTATATATCACAATTGGTTTAAGCCTCTTTAAAATCTTGATCGCTTATCACCTTGGTGGTTCTCACCTAGTAATGCCGTCAAGGTTTTTGTAGATGCTCACACCAAGAAGGATATGGCCCTGTGACATGCTTTTATCTTATTCTTATGCTTTCAAATTTTGATCTTAGAGAATCTCATGAACCGACCTCTGCCTCTCGAGCGGCAGGTTTCAGCCATTGGGATTCTCAAAGTCAGAATTTTTTTTTTCTTGGCTACCTTTATGGAGCCGTTGTTGCCATTTATTTTTGTTTGGGCGCCAGTAATTTTTCCAACAACTTATCCCGGGAAATATTGGAAATCTCTGGAGGTTTTAGTATAGCTTAGCGTTGATGACCTTTTTGGCGCGTGGCCAAAGTTTGCAATAAACTGGATCTGAATACAGACAATAGGATTCTACATACAAAAATTTTGTTGCTCTAGCTCTTCTAGTCTCCGAGATCTAGGTGTTCTTACAGCCAGACGAACAGGGCTACGACCGGCTGTTGAGCTGATCAGAATATATAACACTTTATGGGGCGGAGACACACTTCGTTTTTTTTCTACGAGTAACGGGTATAAAAACCCAGTTGCTGGCAAAGGAAAAATATAATTATTCTTTCTCTTCACAGTTTGGATAAACCAATGAGCCATCCCCAAGCAATATTACCCAGGCTGTCGGCTTCAAAAATAAAGGAAGGGTTTCCAGGGTTTCAAACCGATTCAGATTCAATTCTGTTTGGACCAAAAACTATAACATTTTTTAGACATTTCTGACATATTTTTTTGGGTTAAAAGTGCACATCGTTTAATGTTAAGTGTTAATTTGTTAGATGATCGAATTTCGACCACTGGGCGAACCTAGTTATCATTATATTCTATAAATAACTAGCAAATAACCCGTCTGGCATCGCTTTGCCGCCGTCAATTAAGCTATTTAAGCCGATATCGGTATCAGCTTTTCTTTTCCGACTTGGGAGTGGATTTCACAAATTTGAAAATATTTGACCTATTTTTGTCCCCAGTAGAGCACATAAACTGAATCATACATAAATCGGCTCAAAGCAGAGATTAACTCTTATGCCCCGCCCTTAGACATTTTTCGACATTTTCGATCTTGGTGGTGGCTTTTCATTGTAGTTTACAAACACAATTGATAAAGTCGGCTCTGGATGGCCTTCATCACATTTTGGGACATTTCCACTATTTCTCCAACCATTCCCAATTTTTTTCCCGCCCATTTCTTCAACTTGGAAACCATCCCGGGCAAGCGTCCAACAACTCCCGAAAGTTTCATCGCAATCGAATAAACAAATTTCCGTTTACACGAAAATCGAGTCGAAAACCGGAACAGACCCGAATAAAATTAGTTCTTAAAAAACGACAGTTGCTTAAAATCCAATCATACAGCCATGCTCTCATTTTTACCTTACTTCTACGATTTGGACATGTAAACGGCATGAATTCCACATTCAAATTGTTGAAGCATATATGTGTGTGACATAAAGTTCTATGGTAACTAGATAAAGTCCAATAAAATTGTACGAATTCAAATCACGGCAATCACAGTTTGCCTGTTTGAATTCGTAAAATGTTTTCAAATTTTGTAGTCTTCATCTAGTAGCCACAGATACAAGTGCCATTTTCAATATAAAATAGCGAGTATTTGTAGTAAATTCAAGTGTTCACGTGCTGAAATCGCAAAAGTAAGGTGAAAATGGGAGCATGGCTGATAAATGACGAAGTTATGGCACTTTACACACACATGTTCCCTGTTGAGTTTTAATCATACAAAGGCAATCGAACCTTGGCGCACAGAGTATGTGCATGTTCGCTTTCATACCAACCAATTCGGGTGTCTGTTCGTTTTGCCCAACAACGATTGATTAGAATCAAAATTATCTCGTATAAATTTTGGGCATGATAAAACAGCGCTGCTGACACAAATGAAAGAGAGAGAGTGAGGGAGTTTGTTTCATGATACAATATCTAAAACAGGGTTCCCGAAGAAGAGAGGCTCTCTGTCTCTCTCTAACACACACTCAAGCATTAGTTCGGCAAGCTGTCGGTGCAAATTGACGAGTGTTCCGCCCCCCGTGGCATGGCTGGGGAACACTGAAATGCAAGGTAGTGCAACCGGAAGTGACTTTTCGCATGCGAGAAAATTTAACGAACCCAAGGGCTGAAACACACATAAAATCCAGGGCCTCAATATCGAATTTTTCTAGAAGTTACTGCCTACGCCAGAAAATCGAATACGACCATGTCAGTCCGATATACCGAAGTACACCCTTGAATCATCGAACCAAGGCCGACTGAGAAGCTACCTTTTAATTATGTGTTGTATTGGTGAACAAAAAATCTGATTTAGGTGCGAGCATCTTCAATTAGCCAACATTCGCTAAATTGCACTCCGCGCTCGCTGGTATGATGGTGAGTGTTTTGAACGGAGAGTTTTGTTATATGCAACATTGGCTCGTAATCAACTCGTGAGTCGTGAATTTAGTTCAACGGCATGCTTTGTTGAGTGATTAAATGTGAGTGGGAATTTTTGTGTATGTTGACGTATGAACTCTTTAGACCAGCGTTTAATAAAACCTAGCAACCTATAAAAACTTCCTCCCATAAATTAAAATCATGATTTTTGGGTTTAACACGCTTTAACTTTGCTAATGATCCTGACAAAAAGGCAACGACATTTGCACAATTAGAGAATATGTTAAACTATATGATAAGATGGGTTCAATAAATATTCGACAAAAACAATGGCTCGTATCAGATGGTTTAGATGGTCGAGTAAAATTTGACTTTAGCATAGCTTATAACGCGTGTTTGATTTTTTCTAAGTTGCATTAATATGTATACTATCCTAGAGGCTTTATAAGATCACCAAATAATGCTTGGTGTGAGGCCTAAAAAAATTATAAAACGATCAAAAGACGGTAAAATGGTTATTCGGAAACTAAGATATGACTTTGAACTTCCAACTCGTATTCAGCAAGGGTTTGTCTTCAGGCATTAGTAAAAGATGCTCTGGATACTCACAAAAGGTCTCAATTTATAAAATTGTGTTATCAATCCCAACTTACGTCCCGCTGACTGCTCTTGAAAGCCTCGCATTAGGGTGCCTCCTGGGCTCAGTTCGCCCAGAGCATTGACAGCTGCTTTGGAGCAGATAACACCACGACTTGCACTGCGGTTTAACCAGTGTTCGGAGTTTCGCACCAGCTTGTACTGCACATCATCCATACTCAGCTCATCTTTGTGGGTGTCGTACAAACTATTGTTAATGGGTCCATTCAGATAACGCTCCACCTTGGATAGCTCAAATTGCTTGGAATTGTGGGAGCCACCCGCAGCATCAACTTCATCTACTTCATCCATCATATCGCCCAAATCTTCATAGTGTATCTTTTCCATAAGCCGTTGCCTCTTGGTTTGTGGTTCATTCGTTTGATCCACAGTGGTCTCTGTCGTCTGCTTGGCACTGGCCGCCTTGCCATTCATGCCATTGGTATAGGCAGATTGTGAAACTGGCCCCGTCGCCTTATTGGTGCCATTGGTCATGGTCGAGGGAGGAGCATTCACATTGGCACAAGTTTTGAGCACCATAATGGAATGCTGATTGAATCGCTTGATCATGTTCTGATGCACAATGTTACCACTGTTGACCATGTTCCGATCCCCAGCCACACTGCCAAAGCCCTCCTCCAGGGGGACATCCTCAAACTTTTTTAGATCAAGCAGCGGATCGCCGGCTCCCAGCTGAACGGCTGCCTTCAGGGTCTGATCGTCGATTTTGCCGCATTCGGTGAAGATGTCCTTGGTGCCGGCGGTGAGACGATCCCGATGGAAATAGTGAGATTGGAAGAACTTCGTCCAGAACTCCGATTCGGGCATTTTGGCAGGCACATTCTCCAAATGCTTGCGTTTGACGGCGGGATATGTCTTGAAAATGCAGTGGATTACGTCCGAGGTGAGGTTGTACTTCAGGCCATTGCAACCATCTGTTTGGGGCTTGATGTCGGCCAGAAAGGCTCCGGAGACACCTAGAAAGGGGAACACAAGTCAAAATATTGTTTTCTCCTATTCCCAGTGTGCAACCCACCAATCTCCTGGCTCTTGCCCATTTTCTTAAGCGCATGATCCTTGGCATGCGACCCCCAGAACTCATCGCTGGTCATCACTTTGGTGATGACCAGATCCTTATACAGCTGCAACAAATTAGGATTCTCTACCAGAATGCGGTTCTTATCCTCCAAATCTTTGTCCACTTTTCGCTTAAAGTTGGGCAACAACTGCTGCAACAGCTCCTTGACCTTATCGCGATCGGCCAACATAGCCGGCTGACCCTGGCGATTCACGAAATGGAACGTCGATGTGTTGCCATCGTGCAAAACCACCTGCAGCTGCACCTTGGGCTTGCCCTCCGGCGAGATCTTTTGTGCTAAACGGGAGAAGGTAGATCGAGAAACACATTAGCCTCTCTTAGGGAATGGCTCGGTGGACAAGCTGATATACTTTTGATATCCGCATAGCGATGCGACACTGTGACCGTGTCCCGGTGCTCCGCCATCCAGGCCAGACGCTCGTTCATTACATATAAGGTGCCATCGCCCTTTTTGTAGCGCACCTCGCCCATCTGCAGCAACACATCCTCGCTGCTTGTGGTCATGGCGATAGCAACAGTTTGCCGATGCCGTCTGGTCGCCTCTTTGCAGAATAGCCAAACAAATTTCACATCAAAATGAAATGGAAATTCCGCACTCGCAGCTCCAACTGCTGTTGTTAGCGATGAGCGACACGCGAGTTCTGGAACGTAACGAGTCACAAGTCGTGAAAAATATATCGGAAAAGCAAACAATTGAGGGAAATACATATAGGGTATTCACGAACCCCAGTTGAGCTGTGGAGTTGTTGAATTTTTTACAAGTCGAATACAAGAAGAATAGAACAAATCAATTCTACTGACATGTTTATATAAAATGTAAAATTTCTCAATTCAATAACTCCACAGCTTAACTGGGTGTTGTGAATACTCTGAGAGATTTCACGATTTTGACTATGGGGTCAACAGAAATCAGCTGCAGTTTTGTGGCAGCTACAAATTCTCCATTTTAGTGCATTTATTATGGAAACCGCCAGAATTTTATAAGAAATGTTTCTTTTAATAACTATTTAGGTTCTCTGGTTTGACGGTCTGATTTTTAAACATTTTTGAAAATTTTTTTTGTGAGAACCAATGAAGATATAACTTTGAGGTTTTTAACATTTATCATTAAGGTTTTTAAGAGTAGTGCTGAATAATGACTATAAAATTGGTTTGAAACCGGAACATTCTTTGTTATAGAACTTTCCCGGAGTAAAAAGTCTCAGAAGTGAATTTCTGAGTTTTATTTTAAGGCATAATCATTAGAAATAGCTTCAGTTCATGAGTGATTTCAGTAGAGTTTCACTATTCATGAAATTTAGTCCAAAATTTTTTGCCTTAAGCTATGTACTATGTAAATTTAGCTGGGGTCGAGTTCATATAAAAAAAGGTAGCTAAACGCTTGCTAAAACTTTTAGCTAGCCTCTTAGCTTGAGCCGTTATCAGGCAAGCTAAATGACTTAGCTCATACCCAACTAAAAACTCGTGGCGCCGCAACCTTGACTGGCAAAAAGCTAGGTACAAGGCAGGGTTTAGCTAGGTAGAAGCAAAAAAAAAAAGGTTTGTAATTATTTTGGAAGTTACCCTTGCTAAATGAATTCAACAATCGCTGCAGCCATAAACAAACTTTAACACAACCAAGGCAAAGAACCGCAGGAAACTGGCCACTCGATTGAATACCAACGGACACAAACGACCAGCTTATCCTCGGAACGCTCTTTGTTTGGCATTTACTGCCAGCCTGAGCCATCTACAAGATCTCTAACAAACGTGCCTGCGCCCCAGCCGGTACTAACACGGCTGTCGCCAAGCCACATCTAGCTAACTCTCGCACAGCACCCAACGAAAAAACGGTTTTTTCAGTCGTGTCTACTAGCCAAGCAGTGAACCTGATCGACAAAGTCCCATCTGAGGCAGCGACAAAGCCTCAACTTGAAGCAACAAAGTCCTCATCCGAGGCCCATTTCTTTTACGTCCTAACCGAACAGCAAGTCTTCAGCTAAGGCACATCGAAGCTCTCCACGTGAGGTAACTTCCGCCTCAACTAAGGCACCTCGAAGCTCTCCACGAGAGGTAACTTCCGCCTCCACTGAAGCTACACAAAGTCCTCGAGCAGAGGCGACTTTAACCTCAACTTGGGTTAATCAATCGAGGAACCACAACGAGAGGCGACAGCATTCCGGCTCAGACGAACTTGCTTATCGACGCGTACTCAAAGCAACCACCGGCCATCGAAGCAGCAACCATCAACCGGCTCAATCGATCTTGCCTATCGAACCCCACTCTGGAGCAACCACCGGCCATCGACGCAACTACGAAAATCTGTACTCGGTGCACATGCTCAGTACTAAGAATTCTGCAGCTTTTTCCCATCTTACCCATTCGCTCCCTCACGGTCACTGGAGTACTGTGGCGACTCTGCCACCTCTGGACACCAGCGACTATCGATTGCTATCATGAGCGACTATCGATTACAACACTAACTTACTGGTAGTCAGTGTGTGCCACTTCGGGCTGGCAGCCTCGGGCCAGCTTGCAATCAACAAATCATGTTAAACTAAATAAGTTAATTGAAACAATAAATGTTAATAGCAGAGTAAGCACAACCTTAATCCCTATAGGTCTCATCCCGGGTTTTTTCCAAAAGTTGGATTTGTCATACTGTGTTATTCAAATTGTATCTACGGACATTGTGTCTGATTGCTTTGCTTAACTTTCAATCTCTTGATATTAAGGGTAGATTTGACCCCTAGCAAAAATTTGTTAAGATTTAAAAAATAATAACTCATCTCTTCCATATATATAAAAGAGTGTGTCCTGACTGACTGATTCACTGATTGGCAATTATCGCACTGTCTAAACTATAAGAGATAGAAAACGGGGTTTCGGAAAATTCCTCTCCCAAGTGCCGGAAAAGAGCCGGAAAAGTTTGTATGGAAAAATTATTTGTTCTTTCTAGCTAGCAGCTTTAACTTTTGAGTGTGCAAATATCAAGTCGTATTTATTAAATTAAGTCAACTTTAAGGCCTTGGCTTGATAGCCAGTTGAATGACTGCCTTCTCGCCCATCCTTATCCAATCGGGACTATCCTCGTTTAACCATTCCAACCGGCATGGCTGCAGACCACTGCAAATCTCTGATTTAATGACACGCAAAGCGCAGATGCTGGTGGGCATAAATCCGCGAAAGCATTCGCCAAAAGGTGTAGTGGGGTCCCAATTGATATCTCCGAGTAATTTGCGATAGTTCACATCACCTTTAAAGATAACCAAAGTCGCCTCACTCAGCTGAACATACAAACAGGGTTGAATTTTCTTCATGCGGCTAAAGTCATACGCCTGAGTCCAGAAATAACAAGGGGGGCATAGCACAAATAAACGATCCCTTAGGAAGCCTCTTATGCGGTGACCGAATTCCGCCAGTTCTGGAATCTCGTGACAGGCTAAGAAACGCAGCAGCCATCTAAAATCATTGTGAGTGGCATCCCAGGTAAACCAAGGCATGGCCTTGACATGGAAACGTACACGACGCGCCAGACCCGTTTCAATCAAGTACTCGGCCAGCAGCAGATCGTTGAAGAGTTCATAGCCCACATTATCGCACACTATATCCACATAAACCGGTGACAGGCTTGTCTCTGTCAGCACCTTCCACACCTCTTCAGACTGATCGGCCAATAAATCATTATCAAACTGCTTCATCAACTCCATCATACTCTCTCTGGTGACGCTCAGGTCACAGCGATTGCCCCACAAGGATAACTTCAGCATTACTTGCAAGTTCGCCGCAGAACACGTTGGCCTCCGGGTGGCTCTCAAAAGATTTAGCAAGAGATAGACAATATTTCTGGTGGCCATTTTCTTCTGCAGCCCAAAGTAATCATATTTACTCAACGTGTCCGATCTACGAAATATGGCCCATAGCCGACGATTGAAATAGCATTCCGCATGTAGCCATGTCGAGGAAAACCATTGATACCTGTCCTCGGGCAAGTTATGGAGAAACTTATTCCAGCCCTCAATGTCGGGGGCATTGCCATGGAACAACTGAAACGATTTATTTTCCAATATTTCCCGCTGCAGCAGTTCCAAGCTCCATAAGATTCGTTTAAGATCATAGTGCACATAATCACCGTATTGAGCCATCAGATTCGATTCATTTTTTTGCAAATCCATGACCATTTCCTGAAGTAGTTTTGGGTCACGTTCCCGAAATGTTAAATAGGCAAAGCTACGCTTGAATCTGGCACAAAATTCTTCGCGCAGAGGTGTGACTATATCCAGTATGAAATGCTTATCCATGAACTTTTGCTCAGTCAACATATCGTAGCCATTTTCTTCGTAGTTGCTAAGAAATGAGCTGGCGACCCTATAGTCCACTTCAGTTGTCTGACTACCTGTATCAGTGGGGAGCTGTTTGGTCAATGATTCGTGTCTTGCGTAATCAGAATTCATGGTTTCCAATTTTTGGGAGTTATACTGAAAATTTTGATGGATTACGGCCCGGTAATGTGGTTCTTTTTTATTCAAGGTACAGACCAGCCTTGTTTTCTTGAACTTTCTTGGAATGAAATACACAAAAGTACTAAGCATGATACCATGGCCAAAACCCCATACACATGCTGACCGCTGCTGGATCTAATCTCGTAGGACAATGTTTCCTACAAGAGAAAAACAAACATATTTTTTTCTTAACTTGTAGTACAATTAAAAACAAGCATGATTACAGCATTCCAAATTACACTAAAAGTGGATTTACATGGTAAACGAAACTTCATGAAGTTTTTGAAACAGCTCTTGTTTAGTGGAAAGAAGTTTAGAGGGGCAAGTGATACCACTACAACTCTTTCCTACAAATGAAAGCTTTTTCAAAAGTTAAATTCACCTTGTAAATCCAATCTAAAAAATAGCTCTAGTAATAATGAGTCTATTTGGCTGTAAATTATATAGTGTTATTGTCTTCATATAACACAATTTTTGTGAACTTAACAAATGCGATCGATTCCGACTGAAGAATCTTAAACCTATTTAAGTGACTAAAGTTCTCTTCCTCGAACTCAGTTCGAAAATTCAACAATGGCGCGCATTGAACTGCTGATGGCATCCCATCCCTCCGGTAACGAGTCACAAGCCATGACAAAATAGCAAAGTAACACTTACAGTGATACAGCCGTGACAACAGAATGCATTAAAAAAACATAAACAAAACATAAGAAACATAGAATAACTCAAAATGTTGAGCCAGGGCCTCTTCGGTCATAATCCCATTTTACACAGCTTGGTTTGCCAAGCGATTTTGGTTCTAATGTGCTTGATCTGCTATGGACCCAGCGGTGGCTCTTCAAGCCTGGGCGGAGCTAAGTTCGTATTCGATGATACGGTGGCCATAGTAAAAAACCGGGATGTGAATACGCTACCCACCAACTGGACGGCCATCTTTACGCACGATTTCTGGGGAGCTTCGCTGCTGAGCTCGGATTCGCACAAATCTTTTCGTCCGCTAACCACGCTGATGTTTCACTTTGAATACGCCATGTTGGGCCTGAATGCAGCTCACATGAAATTCTTGAATCTGCTATTGCATTGTCTGAACACGCTGCTTATGTGGCGCTTGGTGCGCTCCATGTATGTGGAGGAGATCAACACGGATCGCTGGGCCACCATAGCGGCTGCTCTATTCGCAGCCCATCCCATACATACGGAGGCGGTGTCCGGCGTTGTGGGCCGCGCGGAGTTAATGTTCGGCCTAATACACTTGCTCTGCCTGCTGCTGACTGTGGCCAATGTGGAGAAGCAGAGCTCGCAATCCATAGGCCTGATCCTGCTGCTGACTGCCGTGGGAATGCTGTTCAAGGAGTCGGCTGTGACCATACCCATGTCGTGTGTGCTGCTGGATTACTTTCAGAACGGTTACTACCTCATGTCCTGGAGGAATCAGGAGAGGATTGTACGCAGCCGCTTGAGTTATGCGGTGTATATTTTGGGCACATTTGCGCTGCTAACGGCTCGCCTGTGGTGGCAAAACTTTGAGTCGCCCCAGTTCAAGGAGATGGACAATCCCATTGCGCACAACGAGCACATCCTCACTCGCATCTTGTCCCAGCAATATCTGTTGGTGCTGAATCTCTGGCTAATGATTTGCCCGCAATGGTTGTGCTATGACTGGGCCCTGGGCTGTGTTAAGTTGGTGACGAGCGTGTGGGATCTGCGTTTGCAGGGCGTGATTGGCTTCTATTCACTGCTGCTGGTGGCCCTGATGAACTTCCGCCGATTGCCTGGCATGATGCTGAGTCTGGGACTGATGGTCATACCGTTTTTGCCCGCCTCGGGACTCATACGCGTGGGATTTGTCATAGCCGAGCGTACACTATATGTGCCCTCCATTGGATTTTGTTTGCTGTCCATCTATGGCTTTCTCTACTGGTATGACTATAAGATGGATAATTTGTATTGGCGTAATCTCTTGCAGTTGCTGCTCATGCTGCTCTTTGCCGTCATGATGCTGAGAACGAGACAGCGTGCCTCGGAATGGCATTCAGAGGAGCGACTCTTTGGTTCTGCTTTAAAGGTGTGCCCCGACAATGCCAAGGTGCACTATAACATAGCACGTTTGGCCACTGATATGGGCAACAATTCTAAAGCTTTTCTGCACTACCATCAGGCCATTGAACTCTATCCGGAGTACGAGTCGGCCTTAATGAATCTGGGTAATCTTTATCGGGAGCATGGCCAACTCAAGACAGCGGAGAAGTACATCAAAATGGCTCTACAAGTCTATCCAGCCTTTCCAGTGGCCTGGATGAATCTGGGTATAGTGCAGTCCGCTCAGAAGAAGTATGCTCTTGCCCTGACCAGCTATGAGAAGGCTCTTAAATATCGCTCCGACTATGCCGTCTGCTATTACAACCTGGGAAATCTGTATTTGGAACAGCAACACTATGCAGAGGCTCTGCATCATTGGCAACATGCCGTGACTTTAAATCCGCGACAACCAAAAGCCTGGGCCAACATACTCACCATGCTAGATAATCGTTCTATGTATGAAGATGCTTTAAGACTCTCGGAACAGGCTTTAGTCCATATGCCCCAGGAGGTAAACATTTTGTTTATACGCGCCAATGTGCTGGGCAAGCTGAAGCATTATGTAGAGGCGGAGGCACTGTATAAGCGTGTCATTGGGCTAGATTCCCGTAACATGCTCTACCACACGAATCTGGGGGTGCTTTATCATCGCTGGGATAAAGTACAGGAAGCCATTGAAGCCTATCAGACGGCGATTAGCTTAAATGCGGCGAGAGCAACGACGGCTCGCGAGAATCTGGGTAAGCTTATAAAACGTATGGAACGAGAGGCTCAGGTGAGGCAACCGTAGGTTGGAACGTAGGATGGGTATTTAACTAGCAAATGCCAATTCAGTGACTAGTCAACGAATCTTAAGGAAACAAAAAACTAAAATGAAATTATGTAGAAAAAGTCTAGCGTTCGTTCCTTTAGCAGCTCTAAATCCGTCGAGTTCCACCGTTACACAGAGATGTAAATGGATAGTTGTTGATGATCCATTGGATGATATTGGTATCCATTTTGACTGGATACTAGTTAATATTCCTTTTTGCTTAATGAAATATCCATTTAATGTTAAATTGATCTTAGACTTACATCCAATGGATCTGAAAATCGTCCTAAGGATATGAAAATATTATACTATAATATCACAAAAAGCACGTTAACTAATATCCATTCAGAAAGAATTTTGATGAACTATTTTTCTTGTGTACCAAAACTATTCAAATAACTACAAAACTGAAACTTTTTATAAACCGAATCCAAAATCTCTGAAATTTATGCGTTAGTCTAAGAAGGATTGGAAACGCGCCCATCTCTAGACTTGACATCATATTTGCACTTTTTATTACCACCGGTTCAGCGGTTTGTGTTCACTTCATTTTCTTTTATAAAAGAATATTAGGACCGCTACGCAGTCGCATTCTCCGGGTTTTTCAGCAGGTTTGAACAAACCTGTACCGAAACAATAACATTTTACTTTACGATTCATGAACCAAAGCACAATATAACCCACCACGAACCTGAGCTAAGAAATATTTAAAGGGTTTCCAACCCCGTAATAAAACTCACCTGAAAATGTAAATGATTTGCAGAAAGAAAACAATGATTCAAAAACATTTTGGAATAATCCACAAAAACATTTTTAAATATTCCACGGAGTACTTAGCCCCGTACTCAGAATAGCAAATATTTGCCTGGTTACCTTATTATTTCCTATTATATAATGAGAAACACTTTGGCTTTGGTTTGATTAAAAAGTGTTTCTATTTATATGAAAAACTGTAACGAAGGTAACTTCTTTTCCTTTTGAGTACGAGGCTTTATTTTTAAATCATTCCAAATATTTTCGAGGGTTTCAAAGGTAAAACTCTTTAAAAATTCAAAGAAACCAATTTCTTTCTTTTTGGATCGCACGTAAATCTTTTGAATCTCGAATAATTTCTGTTCTTGATTCTGTCTATCTAGGCAAATAAAAGAATTTCCGATTCATGACTTTTTGTGCTTTCAAAATGCAGTCCAAAAAAATAACAAAATTGTATGGATCAAGAGAATTTTTGGTCAGTAAAGTTGAAATTTGAGCAAATTATTAACCTAAATTTACCTAAAATTAAAGCACGTTCATTTTCTGTGTGTAAAGGCTATACCATGTAGAGTAAGTACACCAGATTAGTTAGAGCAATGCATTCTGTGAACAAAAACTATATCATATCCAAAAAAGTATTTATACATTATAAATTAAGTTGTATTATATAGGTCTGATACTCGAATAGTTACCAATTAAGTTAAGAATAATCGAACCCCCAAATTTTCCCAACCCAAGTTTATACCAATACCTAAGTTTAAATTCAATCCTGACTTCATTTCTTATGGGAAATTATATCAAAGTGCTTGAGTATATTTAAAAGCCTTGGTTCCACTAGCTTACATGCTCGAAATGTACATTTTTGTTTAGCGAAAGTGTTTGATTTGTCAATCAGCAAATCAAACAGCTTGCAATAGAATCTACCAAAGCTAATAAAACTACAAGATGAATAATAGCCATACAAGTGAATGTCATGCAAAATTTTATATATGGATTTTCCGGTGGAGTTTGGATTGGTGACTCTCAGAGCACTGTCTGCTCAAACGAAAATAAAATCTAAAAATAAAACAAGTCTTTCAAGGTCAGGCGCGCTCTCCCAGAGGCGCAAATTCACATTGCGGAATCGAGCACTTCACCTGGGGGCCAGACAGAATCGATTACAACCCAGACTACATTTACATTAGCCGCTTTTGCTGCAGCGCACTGGCGGCGATCCCGCCTCGAACTCTAAGAAAAGTTTCTTTGAATAAAACTTACACCCCCACCCCGGCGCCGTAAACCGAAAGCTCCAACGAACGAGGTCCCTTCCTGCTAAATAGCGCGCCGGATAAGCGGCCGGGCACGCGAATATTTGTGGACTGTGCGCTTTCGAAACCTCATTACCAGTAATCGACAAAGTGGGCGATACCCGAATGCTTTTCGGAGCTCCAATACAGATGGATTACAGTTGTACTGGAGCTCCGAAAAGCTTTCGGGTATCGCCCACTTTGTCGATTCCGCAGTCCACAAAGCTGCTAATGTAAAAATAGTCTGGGTTGTAATCGATTCTGTCTGGCCCCCAGCCTGCATATACCCCAGCCTGCATATACCCCAGCTTGCATATACTAATCTAAGAATTGTAATCGACACACGTCAAACATTTAAGCACAATTTACAAGACCTGATCGCTCAGCTGAGTTGTTCTCACCTGAGTGTCCAAAAACTTAGCTGAGCAACTTAGTTCAGCATTTACACATGTCTGAAAAGCTTAGTTGACTCAGTTACAAGACCAATGGTTCATTGAGCGTTCTGCTGTGCCGTCAGTTTAATTTGAGCCGGTTCTATTACACCTGAGCGCTCAGCTGAGTAGGCTCAGACTCCTCTTTACACGGGCTGACAGATACTTAGATACAAAACTCACCTGAGAGATCAGGTCGTGTAAATTGAGCTTAAGTGACTAAGAATATGAAGAAAAGAAACGAATTCCTGCCAACAAACATATGTTTATGTCAGCTGCACACATGCGCAGTTCTACTTGTGTGTGTAAGCATGCTTTTACAAAAGGAATCGCAAAAGCCGAAACAGAAATAGGCAGCGCACGACGCTCGAAGCTTTGAAGACATGGCAAACTTCATATGAAAACTCTGTATACAAAGTATTGCAAAATTGTTCAATACTTTTGAGCTTTTGTAATGTATGATGTGGAGTCGCCTCATTCAAAAATGTATGGCCGGCAATCCTAACCATTCAGCCATCATGAACTTTGTAAAACTTGTAGCTAAATATCAATATATGGAAGCTCGCAGAAGAAGAATTCAATGCATCAGCAAAAATTAGATTGCCGGAATTTTTACAGAGTGACCGAACGCGTTCTTTTCTCTTGTTTCGTCGCTCTCAGCGAGTCGAACAATTGTTGCACACATATAAGTGTATTTGGATTCGATTGCTACGCAACAAAAAGTTGTCTGTTTTGGGGCACTTGAACGTACCAAATATTCATTCTTTTTTATAGCATTCTAAAATGCCATCATACATATTTCTTATGAATGCATTCGATAAACTGGCAGCAACACGAGAGGGCGAACTTTGCAAGCAAAGCAATCCAACTAACTGTTCTTTGTTTACGTTAGTGTGACCGTAATGATCAACAAGAAAACAGCACATTTCTTGAATGATGTTGAATGTTTGCCAGTGGAACCAGGGTATTACTCGAAACCACACACACTTACGATAATTACTTATAGATACTTGGACTTTCAATGATATTTAAATGAGGGATATTTACGAACCCTTACTATAATATATGTCTAATAATTAAACTATTTAAAATTCGTACTATTATATGATGAGTCCGCTGTGATTTTGCTACCTTTTGGTCTAAGCAAGAGTTTTAGTTCGTAGTTGAATGTGTCTACAAAGATAAGTGGAACTACGAAAAACCAAATGGTTTGAAGTGGAGTTCCTTAATTGTGAATTTTAGAAATGCAAAAATCTCGGTACTATGAATTAACCTCCTGCGCCCATTTCTAATATAAAGTATTCTACATTTTATTTATTTATTTTTGTATTATGTGACCCAAATATTGAAAGTGTATCTGCATGTAAACGCACTGCAATTTCTTTTGTATACATAATTAATTTAGTTATTTATTGTATTTACATTTAGTTTTACAACTAAATAATAATGAGCGAACTCACTTAGTTCATAAGGATCTTAAGCATTAAGGACTACAAGAAATACTAAATATTTTCGAGAATTATAATGGTTGCACCAGTTTTTCAAACTCAATTCCATTCAAGTTGTTGTACTTAACAAATAATAATACCGCCGGATAGGAATTTATACAGAAGTGCGGAGAAAATATAATATACAAAAAATATTAGAGACGTGCAAAATTGTAAATGAATCAAGCAAATGTGAAATATATATGTATGTACTTATAACCAAGTCTTTGTGTTTGAGATGCGGGTGTGTGGGAGTCTAAGTTACTACAAGGGAACGCTAAACGCAGCACAAATTCCTCGCTATCCTCACCAAACTTTGCACGAAGTCTTTTGGTACAAATACGCTACACATTTGTCGGAACCGGCCGGATCGGATGACTAAAGCATATAGCTGGCATAGGAACGATCGGTCGAAAAACTAGTTTTAGTGAAAAAACTTTTTTGTTTTCAATTGAAACGCCTCCAAACTATTCCAAACTATATCGTATTTCTTAGTTTACTATGCTTTTCCATGATTCCACCAAATTTGGTCGAAATCGGACATCTATATAGTGTAACTGTCATAGAAAAGTATAGTCTGAAAAGTAGTCTTAGTTAGAAAAACTTTTTTGTTTTTCATGGAAATGTCCTCAAAATTGGCATGTATTTGTTTTTACAAATTGTTTTACGATTCTACAAAGTTTGGTCAAAATCGGATGACTATAGCATATAGCTGCCATAGGAACGATCGGCAGCTACTAGTTCTTGTAAGAAAAACTTTTTTGTTTTTAATGGAAACGTCTCTTACGTCGGAAAATATTTATTTTAAATACTTTTTCACAATTCTACAAAGTTTTGTCAAAATCGGATGACTATAGCATTTAGCTGCAGTATAAATGATCTCGAAAAAAAAGTTCTAGTGAAAAAACCTATTTTATTTTAAATGGATCGCCTCCAAATTTCGTAATTAACAGTGTTTTATCTTTTTTTCACAAATTCAATAGCAAAAGTAAGGTCCAAAAAGTAGTGTTAGTTAGAAAAACTTTTATGTTTTCAATGGAAGCTGCAAGGGTATACAAAACTTCGGCCGAGCCGAAGTTAACTTTCCTTTATTTTTTTCTTGTTCACTCACTCTTGTTCTGTGAGTTGTTCAGTCAGAATTGTTCACTTGCTCTTGTTCAGCTGCTCTTGTTCAGTGAGTAGTTCTGTGACTTGTTCACTCAATTTGGTGAATCTTCAGCTGTTTTTGTCCGCGTGTCTGATTGTTCAATGTAAGCAACATGCTGTCGTGGCAGCCATTTAGAGATGGCTAACAAATAGGCAACATTCCGCAGTGTGACCAGCAACGAAGGATTAAAAATAATTTGAATGATCGCTAATCGTCACAATGCCCAGGTGAAGAACTGGTGAACAATTGAAACAGCACAGATCCAATGAAACGGCCTACAATTCAAAGCAACACAAATCAGCTGAACAAGAACAACTAAACAAGTGCACAAGAAATTTTCCTTTGGTCGCTTCTTGCTTAGTGTAGGATTTTGCATGAAAATATATATTCCAGGGGAGGGGGTCTTGTCTTTAACCCCTAAAACCTCTCCCCCCCTGTCTACGCCACTGGTCATATTGACGGAGTCACATTGTAGAAAAGGATTCACCAATTTTGGGAGATGGACTTACCCACCAATTGTGAAGGCTTTTTCAGAAAGCAGTTTTGTATGTAAAAATATTTCCAAATTTTTCCAAGCAGGTCACTAATTGGAGGCGGAGTATTTTGATTTCTCCGACTACTCTTCAAGTGCAGGCGTATTGTGGAAACAGCGTTTGGACACCTCGAAGCAAGATTCAGAAGTATTGAAAAAGGACTTCCGCATGTGTTGTACACAGCGTCACCCAGACTTGCTCTCTCACCGCCTCTTATATAAATGTCAAGATGAGCGAAAGCGCTATTGTCAAACAAAATTAAGAACAAAACACAAAAAATTCGTACGCGGAAATGCTTTGCTCATGACTGTTGTTCACAGACTGACACTTAAGCGGCGAGCAAAGAGGGCGAGAGATCTTGTGCGGCTACCTTGTTAAGTATACCTTCACCCAGACTATGTATTTCCAATGGGAAATATTCTCGCAGCTTCGACTTTGAAACATTTTCCGATGCTGCGCCCAGTGGGAAAATGGTATAAATAAGAGGATAGCAATTTCTCTATTATGATAGAGAAATCGGCAGACAGCACATACTTCGGTTTGAAATATGCTTGTAAATTCTCCCATTGATTCAAACCTTTTCATTCCAGGTCTTTTCATGCCCCAAGTCCAGCTCCTTGGGTATGAACCATTACAAAAGAGACGACAATTGCAGTAGATAAACAAAATCAAGTGTTATTGTAAGACATGACCGATTGCTGCCCTTTAAGAGGTACAACTCTTCAATATCAGTTTTTTAATACGGACTTTTTATACTCTGTATCAGAGGTACACAGAGTATAGTAAGTTTGTGCAAAAGTATGTAACAGCCAGAAGAATGCATTTCCGACCCTATAAAGTATATATATTCTTGATCAGCATCAATAGCCGAGTCGATATAGCCATGCCCGTCTGTCTTTTCGTATAAACGCACAGATCTCAGAGATGGTAAAAGATAGAAGTTCGACGTGTATGGGACACAAACTTCTTATACTTGCAGGCAGATCAAGTTTAACGTCATATCTCCGTCAGTTTGACAGATAGAAGGTTCGAACCTTTTGGGCATATTTTGATATTAAGATTATTTATCGATCCGTCAAAGGATTGGTAAAGATCGGGTGAACGGTTGTTGAGTTATAAGGAAAACAAACAGTTATGGACAGCACCGGTCGCAACGGTAATGTGCAGCACTCAGGCCTGTCGAAAGGGGATTCCGGGCCCGGGGTTTTCTCATGTTGTACATAGTTCCGGGCCCGTCCCCTCTCAGAAGTCCTCAGAAGAAACATCTCGGTCCCACCCCCCTCTCGACGGGCCTGGCAGCACTTTACAGGTACAGAGTATATTATAGTCGGGCTTGACCGACTTTCATTCTTGTTTGGCTTAATAAACAGAAAAGTTTTCTTATGCGGTTTTCGGCTTTGTTGGTCGCCTGGTACATCGTTTTCTGGTCGCCAATTTCAGCTGCTTTTTGTGCTCTTTCTGTGGAAGTGCTGCCCAACAGATGTTTATTTTGCTTCCACGGATCTTGGCGTATGCTGGGTTCGGAGACACTAAGTAGTCCGCCTAATTTCAGCATGTTGACTTATGTTGGCCCAGGTCAATTCCCTCATCGAAGGGCGGTGTCATCTGAGAATTTTTCACATTCACATCCAGGTAAATTTCCTTGACTTCACTCTATTTTTTCTGCTGTTGTAGCGGCCTCAAGCGACCTGTCCTCTGAATGGGAACTTCTTTAAAGCTGTCCTTAACCGCCGTTTGCTTTAGTCGGTCAGTGAAATATTTTGTTTTCAGACAGTTCTCTTTAAGTATCTTTTAGCACAACAACAAGGAACAATTGTCGTTTAATTTGACTTGTTTGAGTGATTTTATTAACAATGCAAAAACTTGTACAACAATTTAAGCTAAGCTCTAAATTTTTTAACAATTGAAACTAATGGGAGATTCACTTTAAGCCACTTTATTTCCCCCCTTTCATTTACTGGCAAATTGAATAATGCCATATTCACCCGTTAGCATCCATTCCTTATCCAAGGCAAACAGTTTCTCCGATGTTCCTGGAGTCAGGCCGCATATAAGATCCGCTTTGACCGTGCGCAAAGTGCAAAGATTGGAAGGACGAAAACCTAAAATAGACGAATGTTACTAAATTGATAATCTGCGACGGGTATAGTTTAGGATGATAAAGAAAAAGGTTGAAGGATTGATTTGGCACTTTAAAGATTATATACCCTGGCAGGTCTTGATTAAAAGGTCATTTACTCACCCCTCAGGCAGGTCTGGAAGACTTCCGTGTCGGGCCAAGAAAAATCACCCAACAGCTTGCGATAATTAAGGTCACCCTTAAAAATTACCAACTTTGCCTGCTGCAATTTCTCATATAGGCAGGGCTTTATTTCTTTCATGCGATGGAACTCATAGGGACTGGTCCAATAGTGCTCCAAGGGTGACAATTCAAATTTGCCTTCTGCAGTAAAACATTGCAATTTCTTGCCTAGCTCGCTCAGCACCTCATCCGTCTGTTCCGTCAGAAATTTCAGAGTCCAGTGGAAATCGTGTGCCATCACATCGGAAATAAACCAAGGTATCGCCTTCACATGGAAACGCACCTTGGTCGCCAGTCCCTTATCGATGATATATTCGGCCAAAATCAAATCAGTGTAGAGCTCATAGCCCGCATTATCACAGACTATGTCAACTATGCTACCTGTTGCACAGCCACATTCAATCGCTCGCCATATCGCTTGGGTGTTATCTATCAGCAATTTGGGTTGCAAGGCTTTTATCTGTTCAAAGGCATCACCAGTGGGTTTGACCTGCTTGCCCGAGGTGATGGACAGATCACAGCGATTGCCCCACAAATTGAGCTTGATGAGCTGACAAAAAGTCTCGGCATTTCGTGCTGTCTGACGGGTGGCTCGTGCCACAGCCAGCATGGCATCTAGACTCAGTTTGGCTGCCATTTGCTTCTGATTGCTAAAGTAGTCATGACACGATAGATGCGTGGTGGCCTGGAATATGGCCGAGAGTTTACGATACATATAACACTCGGCATAGAGCCAACAGGCAGAGAAGTAGCTTCGCTTCTCGGGAGATAACTGTGCAAGAAATGCATTCCAAAGGCAAGTATCGGGCTCTGAAATAAAGAAAAAAAATATGTAAGTATACAAATGTCTTCTCCTAGTTTAGTAAATCCATTAAGAATATATTGAAAATCAGAAACCCAACTGGGAGTAATGCCAATATCCTTCCTCTATCGGCCGGTGTCTTCCCTACCGAAATTAAAAATTTGAAAAATGTTTTTCTCTTCTACGCACCTTTTCCTTCGAAGGGCACCAGGTTACCATTGTTGAGTATGTCCTGTCGCAGTTGCGTGACAGCCGCTGCACTTTGCTCAATATCTGCGCCTGCGTTCTGCAAAAAGAAATCCAAGTTAATCAATTGCATCAAGGTCAGGGCAACAACAACCTCAACTTACTGCACCATATGCCGCCAACAGCTCGTCCTTGTCCTTCAGCAATGAGGCTGAAATTGTGGCCAAAGTAGCAGGCAAACGCACACGGAACGTGTAATAGGCAAAGCTTCTGCAAATTGGAATCGTTTAAATATCACTCATACGACATGTGTCCCGGTGACCTTTTGTAAGCAAAAGGTTAAGTTTCATCTACAACTTGCGACCAATTTATGGATCCGCTTATATGTATATACATTCTTCTATGTACTATATTTAGTTTCCCCCACTTACTGCTTATATAGCGCCCGCAGATCCGTGAGTGGCGGTGTCTGGTCATCTATTATGCCATTTTTCACATCGAAATCTTCATTTTCCGCTGGCAAGGTCATCTTGGCTGGATTATCAATTTTAATTATTGTTGATTTTTCTATCAATCTAAGTAAGCAAAACAAAACGGGGAAATGTTTAAAACAGATGTTGTTGTTACAGCGGAAGGTTACTGCAAGCGACTGACAGCTGATTGCGATTGTAGGGATGCATTAGGGATGGGAGTTGCGCAAATGTATCGAATTTCAAAAATGTATCGAGGATGACTATTCATTGAGCAGAATTTAAAGTTTTGTAGATTTCTTTTCTTAATTACGTAGGATAGAATATTACACTACTACACAAATTTTTAAAAATATGCTGACCCTCAGCATTTTTTAGTCAACCCCCAAAAAACCTCGCTGAATACGAATCAGGTGTCTGATTGTAAGAAAGTAGAGCAGTTTTCGAGATATAGCTAAAAACCCAATTTTTCAGCCTTAAAAAATTTTTTTTTAAATAGAATCAATGCGAAAGACATTTTAGCAACCTTTCTATATTGGTGTCATTTATTGATATCAAATGAAATTTGGATAAGTTGTAGAAGATTAAAATTACAATTTTGTAAAAATTTTACTGATTTCTAAATTTTTTTTTTTTACTTACCGTTTCAGTGTTAAGGTTCTTATCCATCAGTCCGGAATTTTGATATCGTCACCTTTAAACTAAACAAAATGTATAGATATTTTATTTTGACACGATAGACTGTTCATTTACGAAAATGTTTTGCTTTCAAACGATAAAATTGGGCAAAAAATGACGTCACTATACAGGATTGTGCAAACACACCTTTTATTACACTACCAAATTTCAATCA
Organism: Lordiphosa collinella; assembly: GCA_018904265.1. Taxonomy (NCBI): domain Eukaryota; kingdom Metazoa; phylum Arthropoda; class Insecta; order Diptera; family Drosophilidae; genus Lordiphosa; species Lordiphosa collinella. The sequence continues at coordinate 130,170 of JAEIFV010000785.1, forward strand.
ATTATAACAAACAACACCTTTTTGGAAAATTTATTAAATTTTCTTTAATTCTATTCACAGTTTTAACAAATCGTTGCACTACAGACGAAGATAATAGCCATATGATTAAGGCCGAAAAATGGACTTTTAAGCAATATCTCAAAAACCGCTATACTTTCGGTATTAGTTGATACCATTTCGGAATCAGCGGCCAATTTTACATGTGAATCAACTGTCAATTAGGGTGGGTCAGTCATTTTGTAAAGTTGTGTAATTGACCCAACTTTTTATATATTGAAAATAAAAAATAAGAGATTTTTTTAAAATATTGTACATAAATTGTTGATTTCTAATGATTATTGAATTATAATCATTCCTCGAACTTGAGACGGCTAAACAACTACTTTGACTAAAATCAAACCATATAAATATTACACTTTTTCATAAGATTGAACTAATTGTGTCTCGAATCGTTCTTTCTTTCTCTTCTTCTTTCTTTGAAGAAAGTAGTAAACAGGACCAAGGCTGCAAACCTCTAAGCACTTCTGCAGAAGGTACGGTCCGGCGGTTCGAACCCATTGTAAAGTCCAAGGTTCGGTTCGCGAACCGATTCCTAATACCCCTGAACCCAAGGTTTTGGTTCGAAACTTGGTTGGCTTGAGCAAAAAGTAGAGTTTGACTTACGATTTGTTAATACGTTGAAAATGAAATGCCCGCTTCCAGATCACCAGTTTGAATTTCGCAGCTGTCACACTGCATCAGAGCAGGTTCACAGAGTAGTTAATCATATTTTCTCGATGCCTTTGAGAACAAGAAATACTGTTCGCCAGAATTTTCAGATGTACGCGAAGCCTTCAATAGAGTCTGGCATGTGGATTGTTGTATAAATTGTAGATGATAATCTGGCAGAGTGTGTGTGGAGATTTATTGACTGTTTTTTGACGGACAGAATTTTCTATGTTGAAGTGCGTGAAACGCGCTCCTTGTTCCGTCCTATTCGAGCTGGTGTCCGACAAGGAAGTGTTCTTGGCCCTGTTTTGTACACAGTTTTTACTGCTGATCTGCCGTCTCTTGATATCCAAGGTTCACTTACTGCCACCGGTTTTCGTGTCGCGCGTAACAAGCTTCGGCTTGGTGCCGCATGGGCCACTTGAACGTACTGCGCATTGTTCGTCAACGTTCATCAAAGCCGACCAATAGATGGCGCCTCTTCTGTGACCAGATTTTCATCAAAGTCAAATCTAAAATTGCTGCCTTTTGATAGCTCGTGTGCGCGGCAGAGACGACTGCAAAAACAAATACATGCAATGTGTGTCTGGCTGGTGGTTGTTTTTTTTTTTTGTTGTAGTTCTAAAAGCTCTAAAAGACCGAAAATACCTTTCCTCGCAGATAAATTCCGTTTTTGCCATTTTTCGAACTTTCTTACCTTCGAAAATTTCTTTCCGCGCAGATTTAAGGGAAGATCTAAAACGAAAACAGGCCTTCAATAAATGTATAATAAATTGACAGTGAACCACTGAACCGATCTAAAACTCTGAGAACCACTGAACCGACCCAATTCTTGTTTCCGATCGGTTTAGATCCCTGATCTTATTGACGTTTTCAAAATACAACGGATGGTAAAGATATGAATACGCTGTTGTAGGATGACGATACACAAGCTTTTCTAAACCATTTTGTAAAGTCCTTTAGTAATAGATTTGACGAAAAAGCTCAGTTCCTTGAAGAACGGATTTACCAGGCGTTGAAAATGTTACATTTTTTTCAGCTGCAGAATAAAGCAACAATCTCTCAGACGGACTGACAAGGCTGTATCCACTCGGCTGTTAGTGCTGATCAAGTAAATATGCAACAAATCGTCGAAGAGTTTAAGTTCTTAATGGATTGAAGTTTTCAAGGATCTCTAAGATAAATAACTGATATTTCTTTTATATAATTTTAAAAATTATCTAAATTGCTAGAGTAGTTTTGGTTAATAGCCAAATTCACGCGATCCATCCACAAACTGTATAACGCCATAGTTCCCAGTGATCATCCAATTTGGATCCTTTTGGCTTAAAGCCTCACTCACACCTTCGGGCAGTCCACATATAACCTCCGCTTTGACTGTGCGCAACATGCAAATATTGCTGGGCAAGAAGCCGCTCAAGCTGGTCTTTAGTTCTTGAGTGGACTCCCAATAGACGTCGCTGAGCAGCTTGCGATAGTTAAGATCGCCTTTGAAAATGATGAGACGCGACTGCTGCAGGGAGCTGTACAAATCGGGCATGACATCGCGCATCCTACAGATACAAAAACAGCATTAGAAATTGCCAAAACTTTCCTTTTCATGTGACTCACCTATGGTAGGCATAGGGTCCGGTCCAGAATGGTGAAACATTAGCCAATTCAAATTTGCCCTCATCCAGAAATTGCAAAAACTTCTTTCCTATCAAACTGATGATATAGTCAGCATGTTGGCTCAAGTACTGCAGGGTCCATTGGAAATCATGCTCGGTGACATCGGAGACAAACCAGGGATGGGCCTTGACATGAAAGCGCACTTTGTGTGCCAAACCCTTCTCGATCATGTACTCGGCCAGTATGAAATCCGTGAACAATTCATAGCCGGCATTGTCTAAAATAAAATCCACTTGCTGTGGCTTATTCTTCTTCTGCTGCTTGTTGCTCTCCAAACACTCCCAGATCTCTGCTACCTGCTGGACGAGTATATACTCATCTGTCGCGCCAACATCCTCCAGTATCTTTTGATTGAAAAGTCTGTTCGTTTCGGGATCACTGGAAAGGTCATTGCGATTGGCCCATAGATTGATTTTCAACAAATCGCCGAACATTTCCAGCGATTTATCTGTGCGTCGCGTGAACTTGGTCAGCGAGAGAACATCATCCAGGCAGCTGGTCAAAGCATACTCCTTGCTTTTGCCAAAATAATCGAATTGCTTGAGAAAAATGCTGTTCTCCACAAAGGAATAGAGCTTGCGATACATATAGCACTCTGCATGAAGCCAGCAGCCGCGGTAAAAGGTGGCCTCGTCATCGGGCAGATGGGCAAGAAAATTGTTCCAGAGATCTTGATCCGGTTCTGCGGGCAATGGAAAACCAAATGTCATTTCGTAACCAACCAATCGAAACCTTGTACTGGGGGCATGAAATAATGCCCGGTGAAAGAACGTCCCCGGGCGTAAAATATAGCCCGCATGGCGTTATTTCATGCCCCCCTTGTACTTACCGTCTCCCGTAAATTTCTGAAACGGTTTGTCCGTCTGCAACTCGTACTTCAGCCTCGAAATGAGTCCGATGATAATCTTCAGCTCCTCGCGTGCGCTCTGTACAAAATTGGAAGGTGCTAGAGGATTAGGAGGGGGGTGGTCATGCCTTTTGTGCCCGCTAAAGTCTATTACAAACCTCACCGAATTGGACCACCAGTTCGTTCTTATCCTTGGTTAGGGTGTCAATAACGTTGGTCAGAACTACGGGCAATCGGCTACGAAGCGTAAAGTAGGCATAGCTTCGCTTATACTGGCCGGACATAAAGGCCTTGATAGGAGTAGTTCTGTCCACAATATTGTATTTGGCATCGAAATCCGTCCTGAAGATTTGGCCCACACCCACCAATTGCTGGCCATCACCCGGTTTTGGCTTAGGCTTAGACTTGTTGTCTGCCTCTGCAATCTGCTCGGCGGAAGGCTCCATGACCATGGGGACTGTGCCACTCTTGCTCTGATATATTTTGAATTTATTTTCCCAAATTAGTTTAGATTTAGCATTTTAACGAAATGTTGTTTTGCTCTCAGATGTGAGTTAGAGATTGGTGCGTGACTTGTTGGCTTCTCGTGGCACACGCACGAGAGTTCAGAATCCACAGCGGGGGAGGTTCACATTAAACGAAATTCGGAATGCTTCCTTAAACTGATAGGATTCGTCCACATTGAGAAATTATCACTTTGATAGATGCTTTGCGATTCCAACTCGAAGCTAGATTCATCTATTAAGTCGTTATAGCTTTTACACAGGGCGTAATTTGACTTGCAAGGACCTGAGAGGAAAGCGGAGAATGCTGCCAATTGAAGGGTACGTTCCAGTTTAGAGGATTTAGGAGAAGAGAGGCATCGACATCACCAACCACCAGCTTTTGCAGACAAATCACATAGTGACTAAGCCTACACTCATAATAAATATTCGATGAATTATATAAATTCTCATTATATTAGAATTTAATTTACGTATTTAGAAAATATTTCTAAAAAAAGGTAAATTTTTTTTTTTAAATTTTAAAAGATGCAATAAAAAACTAGTTTTAGAAAAACTTTTTAAGAACAAGTAAAGGAGGTTATTTTCCTGAAAAAAATCGCATTTATCTAAAATCACTTTCCTAAAACTAGTGCAAAATTTACCTTTGCTTTTAGAGTAAGAAATTCCTTCAATTGTCTGTTATATATAAAGTCTTTTATAACACCTTTAAGGGGGTATTCTAGTCTAGAATTTTAAAAATAATTTTTTTATTTTATTTTAGTAATCTACAATATTTAAGTACACACACAGAAAATCAAGTCAATCAGGCAATATTGCAAAGACGCTCCAAGTAAATTTACTGAGCTGCTAAAACTATTATCGCGTTTTTCTAGAAACTACTTTTTCCTTCACGTTTGACATGATTTCTCAAGTTCCAATGGACCAATGAACTTGAAATTTTGTGTGGGCTTTTCTTATACATCACCCTATGGCCCGAACTAGGATTATTTCAAAATTTTAATTGTTAGTATTTTAAAAAAACTAAAACTTTAAAACAAATGTCAAAAAATTTTTTTTTTCAAACCGTCACCATTTTGCAAAAAAATTTTTTTATCCTAGTTCGGGCTATAGCGACATTCTTACCAATTAAGAATCTTGTTTCCATCTTTTTCGGATGACTAGAAAGGTTGAAGGTCAAGATGGAGGCGCTCTTTTTGTAAACACCCCCTGCTTTAACAGCTGTAACTTTTTTAATTTTTTTTTTTTTTTTTTTTTTTTATTTATTGTTTAAATATTAACAAACATTTAAGAGAAAAAATTATTGTTAAAAATATTTTTAGTTTTTTTTATTGAATTTTAAAAAACGACTTAAATTGGTCCCTCTAGACTAGAATACCCCCTTAAATAATGAAGATTTTTCTTAAAAATATGGAGAAAATAACAATGTTTCAGAAAAATTAAGAAGAATATTTTGAAAACTATATATTTTTATTAGCAATTTTCAAACGCACCAGATAAGTATGCCCTAAAGTTTCAACAATCATTTGTTAGCAAATATTTGGTGTACTAATAGGGTTCTCTTACATTAAGATTTCTGGTTAGCAACTTTGAAGATTGATGTATTGTATTTGTGAACTAATGACAAAAATTTCTTTAAGTTTTAAACACTTTTTCAAATGAGGCTTATGCCTAAAATATGTAAAAATTTCCTATAGTACGGCCGTTTAAAAAGAAGTTGTTTAACCATATCAGTAAACGAAATCTTACAGACTATAAGAGAATTAGTCACAAATTTTTGCACGTAGGTAGGTGTATACCATTCCCAGAAAAACAAAAAATGTTACTTTAAAAAAAAATATGTTAAAGACTCAATTTATAAGTTAGAGCCTTGTAAATTAAATATATTAAGAAAAGCCGTATATCTATCTATTCTGAGAAGTTCAATAAGATCGGACCAAAAACGCCGATGTTATACATGAAAATTAGCTCAGAACGTCAGCTGTCAAAACACATAAAACAAGGGAACAGGGTATTATGGAGTCGGGGCACTCAAACTATTTCGAGATTTTCAGATCCAAAGTCGCTATCACCACGTTTCTCATTTTAATCGTACTTTTCAAGTTTGTTCGAAAAGTATCAATGTTTCATGAGTTTGCTTTCTAAATCCAGTCAAACAACTTATTTTTCAATTTTCGTAAAAAATTAGTATTTAAGAAACTGAACGGGTTTACAGATTTTTTTTTGAAGCAACCAAACCCACCGTTACCGTCACACCACGTATGCCTTTTTGTCTGCCAGTATCTTGGGAACTTTCTTTCTACAACTCCCTGTTTTTACATTAAAACCAGTGCTACCAAAATGCTATTCACAAACTAAAAACCATGGTCATATTAATTTTACAATCTTTCTTTGTGTATCATTATGATGAAAATTAGTAAAGGCGTACGACTGTCACGTGCGTGCTGTGGAAATGCCCATATGTTAAGCTGAGTACTCAGACAAAATTAAATCTAGACCTTCCTAAAAAAATTTTTCCCTGGGGTTGCTGCTAAAAGAACAGTGTGACTGCTCAACGCCAAAATACCATCCTACAATAACAAAATACAACCAAATGTCAAACGGTCATACTGCATTTGTTTATATTTAAATTGATTTAAACTTGTTTGTTTTTTTTTTTTTGCTGATAAATTTAGCTGGTAGTTTTAATGCCCTTCACATAAACACACACCAGAAATTTTTGAGTTATAAGCTAAGCATTTGGTTTGTCTGAAAAATGACCACTATTTTACAACTATACCTTTATACCCTTCGAGGGTGTCCCCGCTGTTTCTATTCCTCCGCAGTTTGAAGCTATCTCACAAACTTTGCACGAGTCTTTTGAAAGATTTGTCGACCCACAGTCAGCTCCATAAGATCGGTCGAAAAACTAGTTCTAGTGAGAAAGCTTTTTTGTTTTTAATGAAAACGTCCTTTTTATTGTTATATACTTTAACACATTTCTACAAAGTTTTATCAAAATCGGATGACTTTAGCATATATTATGAATATCGGTCGAAGGAGTTCTAGTAAGAAATTTATGTTTTAATGGGCCGCCTCCAATTCGACTACATGTAACCATTTTTAGATGGGAGGCCAAAAAAAACCTTTTTGCTTTCAATGGAAGCTGCGGGTATACAAAACTTCAGCCGACCGAAGTTCACTTTCCCTATTTTTAGATTTGGGAGGTGTCCACCAAGTAAACAAATACGCTATCGAAAGTATATTTTCGCTGTCACAATGTGTTATTAGAGGATAAGTTGAATTATATAAAAAATTCCGCAAATAAGTCATCAGTTGCACCACTTTTATTAGGGTTGCATCGAAATCTATCTTTACAACGTATAAGAGAGCTGTTATAGCAGTCGGAGATAAATCCGGAAAGTTTCGACTTTGCAAAGGAGTACTTAGCGAAATCGGTTTGTAAGCCCGCCAGTTTACATTCTTTAGATCTGTCAATCTACCAGAAAATCAGATGGGGCTATTACTCAGAAGATTTAGCAATAAAGATCGGAACCCTTCAATTTCCAACCTTGGCACTGACTTCGGTAATGGTTTCAGTTTCGCGCTGTGGCTTCAGAGATCAGTTCTCCTTTGGCGTGGTACAGACTTACCCAATTTTTTCAGTCTAGCCGGTTCTATTCCTTTAACGCACACGGGTATGAAATTTTACATATTAAAATTTATTTTCAAGAACAATACAATCTTAAAGACTACACCCTATTCTGCAGAATTATCCACTCGACTTTGAAGGCATTTGGCAGTGCGTTTTTTCTATATTTATTGCATTTTGCTCTTTCGTTGGGACATCTTCTCGGAAGTGGTTGAATTGAAGCCACTCCATTTCCAGCTTATGTCCAATGCATATAAATAATAGCGCACGAAAAAGTAGAGTACACCGAGGGCAGAGTAAACTGAGGTCAGAAGTAGGGGTAGAAATGGCAAACGCTTTTGCAGACCCAATAAATGACTCAGCAGATGCTCATAGAGGGGAATGCCTATGAAGCCCAAAAAGTAGGTCCACTCGAGCCAATGGAAATCCTTGAAGTTGGTATAAATGCGATGTAATTGTCCATAGGACATGGCCATGTAGGCCAAATACAGGCTATAGCGTGGCACCAGCAGTTCCATCTCAAAGAGCAGCGGGAACAGGGAGAAATAGCCAGCAATGCCCAGTATGAAGGCATATCTGGCATCCTGGGCTTGAAGCAGGGTGAGCAAACACAAGGGAATTAGACACATGAGTATGGCCTTTTCATGGACATGCCAACCAAACATAAAGGAGGAGCAGGCACATAGAACCACAGCACGCAGGAACACTAACTGAGCTTGCTTTTGTGTGGGCGTTCGGAACAGTTTCCATAAGATGGGCAGCATGAAGCATAAAGTCAAAGCAAAAGTCACCGGTGGTGTAATGGAGGGCAGCACCACATGCCTGACCTCTTGCACCAGACCCGAACTCGTGGAAGTTCCTGTCGCTGTGGAGCGCCGCAAAACAGTCGCAGCCACCTTGTCTGCCGTGTTGTAGAGAGCCCAAAGATTGGGGGCCCAATAGGCATGGGTTAAGCCTCGCTTGAAGGGAAACAAACGCGACAAGAGCTGAGGTAATTGCTGCCAGAAGGGTCCCAGCGACCAGGCAAATGGAGTGAGACCCACCAGTAGAAGCTTCACAAACGCTTTCAACTGGGCGCCCACACCAGCTGCCTGCTCCAGGCAATAGAATCTCAGAAGGTAGACACCAAAAGCCGGTGCCATGTACAGAAAGATGTGCTTAAAATTTAAGAGGACAGCAAAGGCAAAGGCGCTCCACAGGAATCGTTGACGGAACAGGGCGCTCATGCTTAACAGCAGCATCCCAAAGAGAAATCCATTGTATTGGAAGTGTATGTGATCCACAAATATAAGACCCACATTGAAGAGCAAGAGCAGAGAGCCGGCCAAATGTCGCTGACTACCACGAATCACGCCCAGAGCGCTTAGGCAGCTTCGCACGCCCAACACATAGACCAAGTCCATGACTATCACCGAAATCCTTTGGAAACGCACTGTGCCGGGCGAGGCATAGTTAAGATTCTCCACGCGCAACATGCCAGGATCTACATACTGAGCCACCTGTGAGAGCAGCCATTCGAAATGGGCGAAGAAGGGCGGGTAGTCCAGTGTCCATTCGCTGGTTGCCTCCACATACCAGCGATTCAGGGGTAAGCTATGGGTAATGGCCAGCCAATTGCGATGCACCTCAAAGTCGGTGGAGTAGTAGGCGGGAATCAGAAGCAGCTTGAGTGCCGTGCTTATGCCCACTAAATGCCAAAAGCAGTCCTTCATCCTCTTGGCTGGTTATCAGTTAGCGGCTGCCGGCGCCACGCAATTGGAGTGGAACTGTGTGTTAATAATTTACGTGTCACGGTGCCATCGCTAGTCTCTAGCGATGATATGCTTATCGATAGCTGCAGTACGGGCTTGTGTTCACTAGAGCGAACTTTTTTGTATGGAAAATTTGAGGTCATATCGGTGCCCCTAGATTCGCTAGTTTATGGTGTATATTTTACGAGAAAAAAGTTCAAAAAGTTATGTTTTAATGGCTCAAAAGTTTTTGATATTACGCATACGCAGGGTTGCCTTTTAACTTCATAGGCAAATAATTTGGACAAATTTCGGTACAAATTTGTCTAAATAATCCTAAATAGTGCACTTTTTGGCCATAGTTGATCAAATTTTTTTGTAAATGGAACCATAGCTTTAGTTTTAAGTCATTCAACATCTGCCATCATGCCATTTTCATCGAAATTTGCGCAAATTATTTGCCTGTGTGAACTTAACTTTACTCTGATTAAAACCATATGCGAAGATATCAAATGAAACGATTCAATACTCTTAATGCCAGTTGCCTAATTATTATAATAGATTGGAAACTAGTCTAAAAACTACATCTAGTGAGAAAAACTTTTTTGTTTTCAATGGAAACGCCCTTATCATTGGCATATACTTGTTTTATATACTTTTACACAATTCTACAAAGTTTTCTCAAAATCGGATGACAATAGCATCTAGCTGCAGTACAAATGATCGGTCTAAAAACTAGTCCTAGTAAGAAAAACTTTTTTTGTTTTAAATGGAATCGCCTCCAAATTTCGAAATTGACAGTTTGTTATGCTTTTTAATGATTCCACTAAGTTTGGTCGAAAACGGACATCTGTATAGTATAGCTCCCTTTGAAAAGTATGGACCGAAAAGTAGTCTTAGATAGAAAAACTTTTTGTTTTTTATGGAGGCTGCAATGGTATACAAAACTTCGGCCGAGCCGAAGTTAACTTTCCCCTATTTTTTTTCTTTTGTCATTTGACTTATAGGAAGATTACGAAAGGGATAACTTTCCATTTTTTCCACGATGCAAGCTTTATTACGGACTATACGTAAGATAATCGAATATTCTTTCTTTATAGCTTCCCGCTCTTGCGATTGGCTCGGAGGCAGAGCTTTTATTCTTAACTGTTTTGGCAAATGTTGAGATATTTATTTTTGGGGCCGTGAAGCGAGGTAGAAAAGGACGTTAAGTGAAACTTGGTGATAAGTATACAGCATTGTTCTCAATTTCACTTCCACAAAAATTTTGTGATTTAAAACCGGTTATTGGTCCAAATTTGGTCTCACAAAACTTTTGCTGAAGTGGAATTCAGAACAAGGCTGAAAGTGTGGCCGTTAAGTACCTAAAAGTACACCGTTAAGCAGGGCGGCCGATAAGCGAGATATTCAAATATATAAAAATTTGAAGTCTGAAAATCAGGCTATGAAAAAATGTCTCATATATTTTTAAGGTGTGCGTAAACTAAAGTGCTAAAATTATAATTAAGTTCCTAGTCGTTGGTCTCCATTTTGAGTACGAATTTCTCCATTATGACATTCAAGCGCTTGCGTTCTTTGAGCTGCTGTTGCATTAGGTCCGAGATCTGGGTGCCCAGGGCAAGCAACGCCTCGGTGTTGGCTTCTGTGCGTTGGGCATTGAGTCGAGTCTGACGATTCAAGTCGCGCAGCTCTTTAGCTATGTCCATTAGGACCGGAACTGAGCTCTCATTCGTCGAACTGAGTTCAAATTCATGATCCAACTTCCGTTTCTTGGCAACCGTGGAGTTGTTGCTAGTGGTGCTCATATGCTGTTCGGTCTTAATAAAGGAGCCACCTGCCGATATATCTTCCTCTTCTTCGTCCTCTTCCTCTTCCTGCTCGTAGTCTGTTAAATAAAAAAGGCTTTTAATGAGCTGGACTAGGACATAGACCTGACAAACACTCACCCTGATCGGAGACGACTTCGTCGCGATCCATTTTTAGGTGCTGCAACCGCAAACTGTTGGACATTTCGGCAGTTCGCCTGTGGGCGCGAGGTTCCACCGTCGTCTCATAGAGATCACAAATGGTAGCCACCGCATCCTCGAGTGGAGTCAAAGTGTCCTGATAGAGTGCACTTTTGCCACTGGCATTCGGATCATCATCCACCCGGTTGGTCGAGATCTTTTTGCGTATGCAAGTCTTCCAATCTTTCCAGACCTGCGTATTAGAGGGGGAAAATAAAAAGAATTTATTTCAATGCGTGTGCAAACGATTGTGTATATTCACCCTCTTCCACTCAGACGCTTCTTTGACAGGAGGACCCACACTGTTCAGCTCCTTGGCCAAACGCTTCCAAGCCGCCTCCGAGGCTAATTTGTCTCCCTTGTAGTAGTTTTTGGCTATAATCGGATGCCGCTCCATAAACGCTACAAAAATGGCATCTTGTTGTGCAGTCCTATGCTTGCCCCTGGGAGGATAAAAATTAATTTAATTGAAATAAATTCAAGATAAACATTTTTTATTTACATTTTGCTAGTTTTTTGATAACGGTGTGACCGCGAGCGGCTTGCTAAAAAATACCACAAAGAATCTTAGAGATGGTGACTGGTAGAATGCACAATGCACAGTGGTTGCGCTAATATGGAGAGTGCGGCCAAAAATTCTTCCAAAAGAGTTAGCGGTCTGATACTTGGTATATAAGTGATCTATAATGAATTAATGATTTTCGTAAAAAGTGGGTGTGATACAAATTGAAACAAAATTAAGCTTTAAGGCCTATACTCAGATAAGATAAAAATTTAGTTCGGCACAATACTTCACATGAATAGAACCACTTTTGAACAGTTTTGACATCTGATATGCTTTGGAGCAGCAGTCTTATCTAAATGAAGTATTGTGAAAAACTAAGTTTTTATCTCATTGAGCCTTTTAGACAGTTAAAAATCTGGCTGGTCAATATCACAGGGCAACAAAATTTGTCTTTTTTTAGGATATTGAAGGTAATTCCAGATGGGTTTCGTGCGCTGTACACGAATCTGTTTTCGGAAATGGTCCATCACGTCTAGATCTTTAAAGTTGCTTAAAAAGCATATTTGCAAATGTGAAGAATTACTTTTTAGCTTTAAAATAGACTGTCCTGAAAATTTCTGCGATTTTATCAAGCAAAGATATACCATTTTAATACTTGTTTTCAAAGTAATTAAATTGTCTACTTCCGAAAAATATGCTATGCAAAATCACTATAGTTGGCTAGGCATTTTATTTAAATTCTAAGAAAATTCTAAACAACGTCCACCCTTAAGCGGTACTAATCAGATGACGGAGCGACCCTTTTTTAGCTTTCGTGAACAGCCGGCAGTGTGACCTGTCAGCGAGTTGTAATTTTGTTTCCGGTAAATTGTAGTTACCTATGCAGTTTGGTGAAAGAGGCAGGATGAAACTGTGGAAGAATTTGTGTTGTACAACATGCCTAGTTTTGCAAAAACAGGAACATGAGAAAACGGCCCTTAAAGTTTTAGGTTCTTGTGGTTTCATTGGATTCTTCGATGATACTATCCAAAATTAACTTTCTTTTGGTATTGTTAAAGAAGTTGTAGACTGCTTCTATAGTGTTAAAGTAAGCTGGTAAGTGGTTGGTATAGCAAAATTCAAAGAATGTGCGGCACAGAGGATGCATAAAGCATATGATTGCTTGAGCACCAATCTATTTTCCTCACATTTTCCTTGCCCCATCTTATTCTTGCCTAATCAGAAGAAATGTAAAGTCCAAAAAGTTAAAGACTTTTGTCCACCAGCTTCGCCATAATTTTCAACAATAAAATTCTATAAAATTCTTTAAAAAACAGAAACAACAAAACACACATATGACTTATAAACACAAGCTCCCACCCACCATTACACACATGCATAACTGTGAAGGCGGAAAGCTGTAGCTATTGAAAGCATTTGTGATTTGCCAAAGCACTGAGATTTTTCTGATTTCTCTGAGCTTACGATTTACAAGGCCATTGGTAATGGCTGTTGGTGTGGAAGCAGGTAGCATCTCACCGACGAGTCTAGATTGGTACTAGACGAAACATGATATGGGAAAACCTTACCTTGCTTGTGTCCATATATTCATATCATTTGTTGTTGATTTTTTGGGAGTTTCTCCCTGACCTTGAAACGGCTAAACCAGCACTCTGACTAAAAATCAAACCAGGTCGTTAAACCCAAAAACATTCTTGAAAAAAAAACTATAAAATTTCCTTTATCGAGAAATCGTCTTGTAACGTAGCCAAGCTGAGGCAATTCTTAAAGCCCATAAACAAAATTCGTTTCCATATCAAGAATAATGTTTTGTCAGTTTTTTTTACTGATTTAACTCTATCTTTTATGATAAAAATAAATTAACATGATTCAATTTCAAATTCAATTCAATTTTCAAATTAAAGTTTTAAAACTATATTGACTTTAGTTTTTTAATTATTAGCTCAATGGGGAGATTGATATTGTTCAGATATCGGCATATATGCACAAACAGCAAAACTTCCATCAAAGCTGCAAAAAATTAAATATATTCTAGAATTTAAATAATTGTCATTTTCTTAGTTAAAGGATATATCCAGCTTGCACTCTTGTGGACCCATTTCCATTAGTGCTTTCTGAGAATTTCTGAGAATAAAAATGTACAACTATCTATAAAACAGGGACTACAGTCACGCCGCAAGGCTCATCTCTAAATTTATTATCGATATATATCCCGGACTGTCATCGCTCTTTGTTTCTCGTATAGGCGCCCTTTTCATTCAAAACAAACAAATTGTACATTTTTATGCTGAATTATAGTAAAATAATTAGCACTTAAGATGTCTTTTAACTCTCTGGAGCAGCAGATGCGTAGGTTGGGTGAAAAGGGACAACGAAGCCAGCTGGAAGAACTGATAAGCAAAACATCAACTCGACAGGTTAGCGAAGCGACACTTTAACCCTTGTGTATCATTGACTTCAAGATTAACTTGATCTGTTTTCCATTTACAAACTATTTAAGTTCACATAAAAGATAAAAATAATGTTTTCTTCAATTCTAGTTAATAGACACGCTGACCGCCAAGTTGTCTCGCAATGATTGCATTAATTTCTGGAACAACTTGCTCCTGGGTTGCGACACCGATAGCCAGGAGTCGCGGGAGAAACGTTTCGCCTGCGTACGCTGTTTCCTGGACGGATTGCGTAACGTGGAGCTGAGCTATAAACAAACCTTCGATTTGATAGCACGACTCTGCCAGGACTTGACCAGCTTTTCGCCTGATGAGCTGAGCTGGATCATTGAGCATTGTATAGATGGCCTACGGCTGGGCGATGCAAAGTGTGTGGGCTGGAAGGATTTGCTACCAGAGACGCTGAATGTGCTGTCGGCCACACCGCGATTCTTAGTCAATGACGTGGCCATGGAAGGACGTGATTATAGAAATACCACAATAAAAAATCTAACTACCATGCGTTGGCCAGCCACAATACTGACGCCCATAGCGGACATGTTTAAGTGAGAAATTAACAAGAATCGTAAACCAATCATAAACTACAAATTTTGTATATCCCACAGATCCATGAATCTGAGCAATGCCGAGATTTTGACAGTTTTGAATAAATTTGCTGGAGCTTTGCAGGAACTATCACCCATGGAGCTGCCTGCTTTGTGTTTCCAGCTCTTTTCGATGTGCCAAACTGCCTCACAACTGATAATTCCATTGCTGGCCCTGGAGAAATACTTTCATCGAAACTATTACAAGCGTTTGTTCTCGGACATGTGCAGCAATTCCACTGATTTGGATAGTATTGGTGGGTGGAATTTTCCCTTAAATTTGAGAACATTTTACAATTATATATATGTAATATTTTGTATGGCAGATGCGTACTCCGACAAAGAGCTGCGTGAGGCTGAGGAGACTATACTGCATCACTTAAACTATTGCACCATGTACAAACTAACCGAGCAGCATCTGGTTATAATGTTCAGGGTAAGTTTCAAATAAATTCGAAAACATTGCGACGGCTTCTGAAAGATTGACATTGAAAAATATTTTCCTTGTGAAAAAATCAAACCCATTCTTGTGACAAAAAGCTTCAACCGTAGAAAGCTGAAACTTTTCACAAGTGTGTTTTTCATGGTCCACTACAACATATATATTTTTTGTATACATACCACGCATTTAACAAATAACTCCAATAGAGACGATTGCTCTTAAAAATGAGTATTGTGCAGGGATTAATACCGAAGCGAATTTCGGTTCCGGTACCGGTTCCGATACGTCCCGAAATTAATGTTTCGGATAAAAGTTCTATTTCTGTTCTCAGAACTGCGACTATTGCATTTAGACAAAGTCATAGATAATAACATTACCTTTCTTTTTGGTTCGTACAAAAAAGATTTCAGGTTATGCACGATCAAAAGTGCATTTTGCACTTCTTCCCCATTTTTCTTGTTTCCGGTGAGACCTACGCACAATTGTCTAATAATATCAATAGAAAACTTCGAATCGTCCCGTTTTTGCCTGTAACATAGTTCGACAAAATCAAACTTTTTTGAATAACCCGGGAGGTGGCCCTTAAATTCTGATAAAAGGAACTTCTGTGAGCATCACCTTATACCCAGTTATTGAACTGTACCCTAGGTTCGCGTTCTATGGGTACTTTTATACTAGCTACTAACAGCGACAACAATTTCAACCTAATTGTAATGGTTCAAGATAGAAATCTACAAAATTCAGGAAATACGTCAATGTTCATTGGGATCGCAATATCAAAAATTCGCTTTAATCGTACAATTGGTTAAGGTATCTCCAGAAGGGGACAAACCTAAATTCTTGAATATCTTTAAAAGCGCACGGTAGATTTTTATTAAAAACTTAATTTATGATGTCATAATGGACTACTCCTTCTGTCAAAAAACCGCAACCGCAATATCAATAGTATTATACCATTTAAAGAATCACCCCGAACCAATCCATATAGGCCATAAACTTGAACAAAAAATAGACCGAACTGCGTTTTCAGTTTGTACCAATAGTTTTAATCAATTATTTTGTTTGAAAAGGGGGTTT
>JAEIFV010000786.1:0-146138 GCA_018904265.1 Lordiphosa collinella
TTAAAAATAGATTTAAAATTATTTTAGAAAAGTGGGTAATTTTGTTCTAGCCTAAAAGGTGGCTAACGTGGTCAGCCACAAACAAATGCATTGAGTTTCTTAGTGAACGCTTTAATATCTACTCACTTAGACACAAGACATACAAGTGATAACCATAACGGCAGTGTCGTCAAAAAAAAAAAACCAAAAACCCTCAGAAATATCAACCAAAAACTTAAAAAATACTCAAAAGTGAAAAAAAACCTAAATATACAGCCATGTTC
The DNA here is from genome assembly GCA_018904265.1 of Lordiphosa collinella. Classification (NCBI taxonomy): domain Eukaryota; kingdom Metazoa; phylum Arthropoda; class Insecta; order Diptera; family Drosophilidae; genus Lordiphosa; species Lordiphosa collinella. The sequence goes on from JAEIFV010000786.1 coordinate 264, forward strand.
CCATTTTCGCTTTGAAACCGCTTTTCGACCAAATTTTCTCTCCAAATCCCTCAACCGATTGTGTGCTGCTCTCGCGCTCGCTGTTAGGCGGCTGTTGTTGAAAACTCAGACTGGTCGGTCTGACATCAACCAAATAACAGGCCCATTTCAGTCAAACGGTCCCAAAGTGTGTGTAATGTACAAAGTCTCAACGTTAAAATGTTAAAATGTTATTTCAAAAATAGGGGAAGTTAACTTCGGCTCGGCCGAAGTTTTGTAAAACCTTTCTAGCCCTTCCATTGAAAACTAAAAGTTTTTCAAAGACTATTTTTTGACCTTATTTTCTAAGGGATCTATACTATATAGATGTCTGATTTCGACCAAACTTGGAAATTATGTTAAGGGGGTCTTCTCATTCAAAACCCGTTTTTTTTTCCCTTTTTAAAAAAATTCTTATTTGAAAACGCAAAGAATAATTGAAAACTTTTTTATTTATTGTATTACAAAAGGTTCAAAGTAAATAAAAAATTTTTTTTGCCTCAATACGAGGGCTGTTCAAAAAGTAATGAGACTTCAAAGTTGGTGGTGAAAAAAAGGTGTCGTCACGGCGGCCACGATTCCGGGTCTCCGGAGTCGAAAAAAAAAACGGGGTTATAATCAGTATAGATGTAATTCTCGGCTGAACCTCAAACTTAATTTTGTGATTTTTTTGACAAAATGCCGGCCATTCAAAAAAAAAATTTCAATTTCGGGCTTTTTTTTGTAGTTTAGTGTAAAAAAAAAATAGTAAAAATTATGGTCGAAGTTCACCCCCGAGAATGGTGACAATTCTGCGTCGATTCCACTTTGTTTCATAAAAATCGGTTCAGTTGAACTGGAGATATCATGGCGCTTTAAGTTTGCAGTTGCTTGGGAATTTAGGTCACATTGGGTCACTAAAAGGACTATATCTCCTAAACTAATTCGAGTTTTCGAAAATCCTTTTGGGGGATATTTTGAATATCCAAGCTATAAATAAATGCAAAAAAAAAAAAAGTCGAAAAAAAAATTTGTTAATGAGAAGACCCCCTTAATTACGAAATTTGGAGAAGCTATATGCTATAGTCATCCAATTTGATTAAACTTTTGTAGAAATGTGTCCAAAGTATATACAATAGGTGTATGCCAATAAAAAGGACGTTTTCATAAACAACAAAAAAGTTTTCCTCATCCGATTTTGACCAAGCTTTGTAGAATTGTGTAAAAGTATATAAAATAAGTGTATGCCAATGATAAGGACGTTTTCATTAAAAACAAAAAAGTTTTCCTCACTAGAACTAGTTTTTCGACCGATCGTTCCTATGGCAGCTATATGCTTTAGCCATCCGATCCGGCCGGTTCCGACAAATGTGCAGCCTATTTGTACCACAAGACTTCGTGCAAAGTTTGGTGAGGATAGCTTTAAAACTGACGGAGGAGATAGCATGATAGAAACAGACGGCAGAGGGACAGGGCTAAATCAACTCAGCTCGTCGTGCTGATCAAGAATATATATACTTTATGTGGTCGGAGATGCTTCCTTCTATGCGTTACAAACATCCGGACAATTTAATAATACCCTCCCCAAGGGTATAAAAATTTAAGCTTGCTTTTCTTCTAAAATTTTTGTATGAAAATTTGACATTTCTTTTCTTTACGTTACAGCTTCTACTAAATATTAAGCGCGAACAGTACACACTTTTAAAGTCCAGTTCAATATACTTATGCAGCGAAGTATCCTCTAGATATCTAGTTCTCCCCCTCTCACTCTGCTACCATCTGAATATCTCACACTGCAACAACTTTTGGCATATGCATTATCCACAGATATATATTAAGTATACATATTCTTTATGTACTTCAATTTATTTTTAAACTCAATTCGGCGAACGACGTTGTCTGCTCTTAACTAAAAAATTTATAAATTTATTTGTTTCTCTCTTTATTTTTTTTTGTTTGGGCGATTATCTCATTAAAATACATATTGTGTGTGCATTCGACGAGTTTGGTTTGCAAATAAAATACAAGTTTTTGTGGCTGCAGTTGACATTGAAAATTAAATTAATTGCAAATAGAAAGAATAATCCGGGTGCAATTTAAATTTTTGAAGTTGTTAAAACATAAATAACCTCTCTTCATTAGTCAGCCAACAACAAGCACAGCAACACACAACAACAACAATGGAAGCAGACAAAACGACGACTTCGACGCGCTTCCTCCAAGTTGTCTTCGATGTCTTTATTTCAAGTTCAAGTTCAAAATAAATTTCATTTTATTTCGTTTTCTTTTCTTTTTGTAGCCACTTTTACATGGAGATAGCGCGCTATGTGTCTGTGTGTGTGTGTTTGTATTGTTGCTGTTTTATATGCATAAATATTTTCATTCATGCGGCTAAAAGCAGCCAGAGATATAAACTTAAAGGCAATTTTCTTTTGAAGTTAATTTTTTAAAGCTTTAAACTTATTTTAATGAGTTGAGAAAAATGGGAAAATATCTGATATAAGTCAACGTTGTGTTACTCTCTTTAAGATTTGGGGAGTTCTATGATTTATCAGCAGTTCATAAAGGCAAATACTTTTGAAAAAATTTGGCTAATTATTCAGGATGGCAGATTTGGCAGGACTTAAAACCAAAGCTATGGTTCCACATTCGCAAAAAAAATTGTTCAGATATGGCTGAAAAGTTCTTTACAAAGGCCTGTTTAGATAAATTTGTATTAAAATTTGTCTAAATTATTTGCCAATTTTTTTGGCTCCTGCACAAATTTGTAGGAAATAAGTAGCAACTTTCTTTGAAATAGTTTTATTTACAATTTTGGTTGAATTTAAATATTGAGCAGTGTCTAGTCGATCGTGTTTCGGCTTTTGACACCTTTTGACCTTTTAACAAAACACTTTTATTTAAAGATGTTTAAAAATTCATAAAAATTCCATTTGGAATGTTAGATTATATCTAGCATTTTTGGTATTTTGTTCAGAAATGCTTGGAGACTTTGAAATATTTGAGATTATTCTATATATTAGAAATATTGTGAATGGTTTAGATAATTTTTTGGTATTAAAAGTTACAATTTTTGATGTTATATCAAAATGTTTGGTAATTTAAGGTAATTATTAGTATTGAAAGTTAAAGCACTTTTGACTATTTTTAAAATTAGTTAGCGAGTATAACTGGTTCGAGGTCTGAAAAAAGTTTCATTTGTTTACGAATGTAAAAAACTTATGCATTGATATACCAAAAAGTGCTGGTTGCCTATACATTACTGTTTCACAAACTTCCCAGTTTCCTCGTCAGTAGGCTCCGCTGCTGACTGCTGGTTTCGTCTGGCTCTCCATGCCATCATTAATTGAAGCAGTTGAGAACTGTAAAACCCAAGAAGGTAAAAAAACACAGAAATAGCCACTTTCAGCTAACTTTTCGGTGTATAAGCTTAAGCTTTGAGGTTAAAGAGTGTAAGTGAAAGAGCTTGAAGCTTTCTAGCGAGCTTAGAACTGCCAATTGAACTTGAACTTTCATTCAAACAAGCGTAAGTGTTGTTACCACAGGTCGCTACAATAGGTCCTCTATTTGCAATTGTCAAAAAAAAACCAGCTTCGTGCGGCACATTGACAAAGAAGGGGGGGAAGCAACATTTAACTCAGGCCGGGCCAAATAGAGAGGACATTAAAAAATTTCTGTTTCTCTCTGAAACTTAGGGATGATTGACTTCGGCAACTATTCGGTGTAAATCGGTGATAGACTTCGGTCCCCAGGGGCTATGACTGGCCAGGCCTGCTTTAACTACGCTCTCTGATTGTGTTCGGTTGGGTAAGGAGAGAAACACATTTGTTTTGGTTTTTTCGCTCTTGGCCTTCGCTCTTGGCCAACCGATTTGCAGAGACCGCTTGCTGTATGTATGCAATCAGTGTGTGCTTCTTAGGCGATTAACTATGTGCGCTCTATCATTCTCTCTCGCACTATTACGCTCATCTCCCACTTGACTATGCTCACAGCAACCTTTTTATACCCTTGCAGAGGGTATTATAAAATTGTGCGGATGTTTGTAACGCATTGAAGGAAGCATCTCCGACCACATAAAGTATATATATTCTTGATCAGCATGACGAGCTGAGTTGATTTAGCCCTGTCCGTCTGTCTGTTTCTATGCTATCTCCTCCGTCAGTTTTAAAGCTATCCTCACCAAACTTTGCACGAAGTCTTCTGGTACATATACGCTGCACATTTGTCGGAACCGGCCGGATCGGATAACTATAGCATATAGCTGCCATAGGAACGATCGGTTGAAAAAGTAGTCTTAAAGAGAAAAACTTTTTTGTTTTAAATGGAAATGCCTCCAAAGTACGTATTTCTTAGTTAACTACCCCTTTCCATGATTTCACTAAGCTTTGTCGAAAACGGGGGAAAAAAAATTTAGCTCCCATAGAAACGATCGGTCGAAAAACTAGTTCTAGTGAGAAAAACTTTTTTGTTTTTAATGAAAACGTCCTTATCATTGGCATACACCTATTTTATATACTTTTACACATTTCTACAAAGTTTAATCAAAATCGGATGACTATAGCATATAGCTGCAGTATGAATGATCGGTCGAAAAAGAAGTTCTAGTGAGAAAAACTTTTTTGTTTTAAATGGGATCGCCTTTAAATTTCGTAATTAACAGTGTATTATGCTTATCCATAATTTCCAAGTTTGGTCGAAATCAGACATCTATATAGTATAGATCCCATAGAAAAATAAGGTCAAAAAAGTAGTCTTAGAAAAACTTTTAGAATGGAAGTTGCAAGGGTATACAAAACTTCGGCCGAGCCGAAGTTAACTTTCCCTATTTGTACTCTTCAAACTAGTTTCCCAATTTTATCCTCGACTTGCTCCAAGCCGCAAAATTTGTCTATAATATTAAGTATACACCTTGCAAAAGATTAACAAATTCCGCTTGACTGGCTTGCAAATTGAATATTGTTTTTCTTCCCATACCTCCCTCGCCGACATTGACAATTTCTATATGTATATGAATTTCACACAAAACTCACAACTGCACACACAACTACCAAAGCTCTATGTACTTCTCTATAGAGACCCCCAGAGACTCGAATATTGCCTGACAAACAAATTATTTACTTTTGTTCGGCTAAAAAACCAAACCAAACCCCGAAAAAAAAGACGCATTTGATTCCCTCTCTTTCTGGCACTCGACACTCGACAGATCGCCGACTGGTACAGCGCATTTTGCTGTTATTCGTCATTGCTGACCTTGGTTGCAATCTTTATATGTATTTTGTGTGTATTTTTTTTTTGCCGAATTTTGCTTGCGCATTTCCAGTTTTACTTAGATATACAAGCGAAAAGCAAGAGTGAACAATGATTTGTTTTTTTTTTGAAGAAGAAGAAATTGCATTCCAGAATAAGCCAAAATGATTCCATTTGACATTGAAAGCGGTGTTCGGGAGACTTTTGCAATAAAATGCGCCACAGCAACAACAAAAAAGAAACCGTATCTCACAAAAACGCACGCGCTTGTACGTATGTTTGTACGTATGTATGTACAAAAGTCAGCGCCGCCGCACACAAAAAAGGGGAAGCAAACAACCGAAAAAAGCAAATGCCAAAAAAAAAAAAAAACCGCACACACTGCACACAAGTGTCCCACTTCCACGAATCTTTCATTCTACGCTGCTTCTACAACAACAGCAACAACAGTAAAAAGGAAATGAGTAAATAATAATGCTAATACATACTCACACACACACAAAAAGCAGCCAGACAAACAGTTAGATACTATATAAAGATAGACAACGAGTGCAGATACAGATACAAATTTTGTTTTTGCACTCTTGCAATTTATATTAAATATATTATACACATATTTATGAATTTTTAGAATTAAGCAAAAACAACAACAATTTATTTACTCTGTTATGTCATTTCATTTGCTCATGCTTTTAAATTATTTGTCTACTTTTGAGGCAAAATTAAATTTTTGCATCTGCTTACGTAGAATAACAACGCGGCAATTTGTGGTTGTTGTTGTTGATTTTTTTTATTTACGGAAGTGTTTTGTTTGGTTGTTTTGTGCCTTTTTTTTTTGATATTTGACATTTTATAATGATTTGTAAGTTGTATGCAAAATAGTGAATCACACGGTTTAAGATCATAGGGGTTTCTTGGCGCAGAGAGCCACAGGTTGATGGTGCAATACAATTTTGAACAGGGATGATAACAGATTGTGCACCAAATCAAACTAAAGGCGAACCAATACTTTCAGCTGATAAACTGAACCGCAAACCGAACCACCGTCTTTCCAAAAATGCTGAACCGAACCGACAACCTTAAAGTAAAACGAACCAAACGGCTCAGTTCATCTCTTGTGCAGTCAATAATTCTTGGAAATTTAGACATGCTATATCCAACTTTCGGTTAAATTAAATTTGGTCTTCCCAAGGGACACCAAACATAGACCGAATTGATACGTAGCAATATGCTGGATTGATGGTTATTTGTTATGTCCCTGGCCATCTGTCTGTTCGCTGTCTGTCCGTCCGTCTTTATAAGCACCTAGAGACTAGAAGAGCTAGAGCAACTAATTTTTAAATGTAGACTAGTATTGTCTGCAGGCAGATCAAGTTTGTTCCAAATTTTTGGCCACGCCTGTTGCATACTTTTCTACGCCCCATGCGCTCTTTGCTTACATAACGCTTATATGTACAGATTAATGTTAGTGCTCTGTTAATTAACATAAGGCAAGGCTATTAAAAATTAATTTCCCTGAGTAACGGGTATATCGAGTCGAGATTGCTCAAATATTTCTGAATAGTTCCATATGTAGTCTTATTTACCCAAATTTAGATGAAAATTAAGATTCGGATTTACTTTTTTGCTGCCCAAACAGAGGCAGGTCATCTTGACTAAGGGTATGCGCGAAAACTATTTGGTAATCTCACTTGTAAAATGGCTTGACATAGCCCCAAAGTGCCAAAGCCGAGCTCCTCTCAATTTCCTGGCTTGTGCGCTTCTAATTTTCGCACAAGAGAAAGGGACCTACTCAGCTTCTCAGTTTGAGAAGCTTTTGCATGGCTAATTACTACAAAGCTGGCGCCAACAGCAGTGAGGGGTGTCCGGGTGTGTAAGTTTATTCAAAGAAAAAAATTTTCATTAGATGTTCCGAGGCGGGATCGAACAAATACTCTTGCGCAGTTTCGACACATATTATTGGGTTATACGTGAAGAGGTATTTATATTTTGTAAAATAATTTTTGGTTTAATTTTTTAAAAAAATTTTAAATAAAAAATCTTATGTTAAAAAATTATTTAATAAGTTTTTTTTTTGTATAAATATTAAAATTTTTAATAATGGAATATTAAAAAAAAACTGATCGATCATATTTGAGCTAATGTCACTATAGCTTTGTCGATATGTTGAATTCCCACTGCTACCATCGCAGCCCCATTTATATATGGCCCGAACCTTTAAAATATTATTGTTTTATTTATTTTACTTAATAATTCTTTTAACGGTTCTATCTACCAAGCATTGCAAAGGTACTTCTGCTGAAGTGTCAGTGACAACCACTCCTTCTGGATAACATTTCTGTTTTGCTTCTCTTATAATAATATAACTCGGAAAAATATCAGCGTTCCTGGCTTTTGCTCCTCTTCGGATAGGGTTATATATATGTTTTGTGAAACCACCTTCAATAAATAAAGCTAGGGCTTCATCAGGCGAATATGGTAAGGGTTTCTTGATTTTCGATTCCAGCGACTTTCTTATTTTATCACTTTAGTGTCAGAGCTCAGCATATTAACAACTTTGGCAGCATTTCTTTGCCTGATTTGTATAAGCTGCTAGTGCTGCTACCATAAGTTCTTCGCACGAGGAATCTTTTAACAATCTCGGAAACCTTTTTGACTTCCTCTGCTACAATCTGTAAAGGATTTTGAAGGTCGGCCCGCACATCTTACTTTCGAAATGAAAATAATGGTGTGTCCAACTACTCCTTATTTTTTTTCTCAAATTGATCCTCTCGATTTCCAGACCGCTTCCATCTCAATAAAAGTTGTGCAGAAAATTATAAATTTGCCTTTCTTTTATCATTTTGTTTAAATGCATCAATATTCGCAAAAACATAGTTTTCGAGCAACATTTTTTTTATTGTTAGAAGCCTTTCCTTTGCGCCATACCGAAAAAGTGCTCGCTTGGAAAACAGACATTATTCCTAAAAAAATATATATCTTGTAAAAATGGGCGTTTCCGAGGCTTCATATTGAACATTTATAATCACAAAGATCCACGTTTTCACAAACATAAAGATATAGCACCAATAAACACCAATCAATATTAAATTTACTCCACTAAAAATTGCACAAGATTAATTTGGGCCAACTATTTAAACGGCACAATACAAACCAATTTTCAAGGAACTACAACATTAGACAGACTGGTCACGCAAATACTTTTTAACATAATACAAACCTTTAAAATTAAATTAGAAAAGAGAACGTTAAAAAAAAAAAAAAAGTAAAAGGCTTTCCTAAAAATAAATTTTTGCCCGCACAAATATATAACAACCCCAACATATAAATTAATCCTGGAAATTTGAAAGTTCAATTTTTTTTATTAGTTACGGGGCCGGGCACTGGATACCGCTGAGCCACACCGGGATTAAAAAAATTTTAAAAATGATATAATATATATAATCATATTTAATGAAAATAAAGATTATGAATCTAAGGAGTTATGTTACTCGAAAAGGAGGTCTTTTAATTCAAATGTTCTGTTCAAGGTCCGTTTCGGAAAACTTTGAAACCAGTCATTAATATATAGAAGAAATGTGGTTCAGTTCTAAAAAAGCTTTCATAACACTGAACTAACAACAAGATTTATCTTTCTAAAGAACATTAGTAAAATATTGACAGCACACACTTTGACAGAATGGAAAACTGACCGGTATTTGGCTTTAGACGCTTCAAAATCAGTACTCTGGGTTTTAAGTTGCACTGATTTCATTTTTGGCAATATTTTTCCGATCGCTTTGAGGGGGGCTGTCTTATGAAGGGGGGGAGGGGTGTAAAATTAAACAAAAAATCTAATGTGGTATCGTTTTATTGGTTTTTGGGACCTCAGATTTTATTTCTGGCAATATTTTTCCGATCGGTGGGGAAGGGAGGGGGGAAGGGGTATCATTTAATAGGTTTTTGGATGCTCCGATTTTATTTTTGGGAATATTTTTACGATCGGTCAGGAGGGGGCTGACTTATGGAGTGTGGAGGGGTTCAATTATAGAAAAAATTAAATGGGATATCGTTTTGGGTAATCCAATTTCATTTATGCCATTTTTTTTTTTTTGATCAGGAAACGCTACATTTGGAGTACTCCTTAAACTAGTCTATTTGGAAAATTTATGTTAGAAGGTAGTCTTATGTGAAGCCTAACATTCTGGCCGAGTTTCATTAAGATCGGTCAATGTTTTGAAAGTGAATATATATAAATTAATGAGAACAAAAGTTTTTTCAGCAGACGACAGCGAAATATTATTAGTGACTTCCGTAAAGGTCCAAAGCATTAAGAAATGTCAATCTAAGCTTTCCCATATTCAAAACTCGTCAATTCGTGTCTACCTTCAAAAATATCCCACATTAATTGCTTAATTGATTCAATATAAAGCTCGCACTCACAATTTATGTATTCAATTCATTCAAAATTTGCCATCTCTCTTCTTATTTCGAGTGATCTCTTCAGAGTCTCGTTCTCACCTTTTCAAGCATGCGCGACTAATTCCTGGAATTCCTTTGACTGACTAACCCAAAAGTTGTTGTTCTCACACGCGTTTGGCATACAAAATTCTTAAGCAAAAAAAGAGAAAAGAAAGAAGAAAAAAACAACTCCAAAGAAACGAAGCAAATGCAAAGAATGACGCGCGAATATCCTTGAAAAAAGCAAAAACCGATAATAATAAAATGTGAAGCAAAGAAACTTTCTGAAACGGAAAAGATAAATCAAAAAGTAACGAAAGACGCAAACACAAAATGTGCAGCCTGCCATATATTTTTGTATTTACTGCATTTGACCTTGTTTTTGGGATTGTGTGCATGTATTTCGGATGGATGGATAGCAGCTTAGAACAAACAAAGATATGCCGAATATAAAGGCCATGCGAGCGACTCGCTCAGTGTGTGTGTAAGTGAGATACTGATTGTTGTTTTTGTTTACTTTGCTTTGAATTTTGGCTGAATAGCAGCAGCAGCAGCAATAAAGAAGCCTCGGACACAAGTGTTTTTCTTCTCTAATGCTTTCGCTGGCCGCAAAAGCAAAACAAAAATCAAAATCAAAATGTAGGTTAAATTTACGGAAATTGCGATGTGTGTGAAAAATAATAAAAAATATATAATATATACATACATATGTATACAAATATAAAATTGCTATAAAAAAAACAACAACGCAGATAAAGCACACTAATTGTTGTTGGTATAGATTATGCAATCGTCACACAGAGAGAGAGAGAGAGAGAGCGTCTAAGAATGAGTAATACTTGTAGAACAGCTGCTGCTTAAATTTTAGTTAACCATATTTTGCTTTGTTGTTGCTAGCTTCTTCGCCATTTTTGCGCATCCAATCAGAATGCATATGCCTCACACACACACACACACACACTTATATAAGAGCTTGTGCACTTTTTTGCACTCTTTCCGCCTGCTGCTGCTCATTCGTTGGCTAACTGAAACACTGTTGGGTGTGAGTCGGTTATTTAACGAACAACACGATCAGTTGCTCGGCTGGTCTTTAGCTTTGATGTTGTTGTCGTTGCAATTTTTAAATTCGCATGCGCTTTTGTCGCTATTTCTTCTTCGTTTCAAGTTCGTGCAACGTTGTGAATTTCAATTCGTCGGGTTTTTTTCCATGCACGAAGGCTGCACTGGTGTGTGTGTGTGTGTGTGTGTAACTATGTAATTGGCTAATTGGCTTCTGAGTGTGCAATTTGCATTGTAAATGCATTTGCTGTTATCGTATTTGTTTGCATACTTGTGTGTGCATACGAGTATGTGTAAAGAGAAATAAAATGGCAAAGGTATAATTGTTGGCAATATTTTAATTTCATTTAAAAAAATTGTTAGATTACTTGCTTAATTTATACATTTAAATGATTTAAATACAATTTATTAATTAAAAATAGGGGAAAGTTAACTTCGGCTCGGCCGAAGTTTTGTATACCCTTGCAGCTTCCATTGAAAACAAAAAAGTTTTTCTAAGACTACTTTTTGGACATTACTTTTCTAGGGGATCTATACTATAAAGATATCTGATTTCGATTAAACTTGGTGAAATCATGGAAAAGCATAATACACTGTTAATTGCGAAATTTGGAGGCGATCCCATTTAAAAACAAAAAGTTTTTCTCACTAGAACTTCTTTTTCGACCGATCATTCATACTGCAGCTATATGCTATAGTCATCCGATTTTGATAAAACTTTGTAGAAATGTGTAAAAGTATATAAAATAAGTGTATGCCAATAAAAAGGACGTTTTCATTAAAAACAAAAATGTTTTCTTCACTAGAACTAGTTTTTCGACCGATCGTTCCTATGGGAGCTATATGCTATAGTCATCCGATTTCGACCAAACTTTGTAGAATTGTGTAAAAGTATATAAAATAAGTGTATGCCAATGATAAGGACGTTTTCATTAAAAACAAAAAAGTTTTTCTCACTAGAACTAGTTTTTCGACCGATCGTTCCTATGGCAGCTATATGCTATAGTCATCGATTTCGACCCTGGAATAAAGATATAAAATAGTACAGAAAGACGTTTTCTTAAAAAAATCACGAACGAGCGCGGAGTCTATAGTCATCCGATTTCGACCAAACTTAGTGAAATCATGGGAAAGGATAGTAAACTAAGAAATACGTACTTTGGAGGCGTTTCCATTAAAAACAAAAAAGTTTTTCTCTTTAAGACTAGTTTTTCAACCGATCGTTCCTATGGCAGCTATATGCTATAGTCATCCGATCCGGCCGGTTCCGACAAATGTGCAGCGTATTTGTACCAAAAGACTTCGTGCAAAGTTTGGTGAGGATAGCTTTAAAACTGACGGAGGAGATAGCATAGAAACAGACGGACGGACGGACAGGGCTAAATCAACTCAGCTCGTCATGCTGATCAAGAATATATATACTTTATGTGGTCGGAGATGCTTCCTTCAATGCGTTACAAACATCCGGACAATTTTATAATACCCTCTGCAAGGGTATAATGAATCCTTCTGATAAGAAAATAGTTATTATAGAATGATATTTGATACTGGAATTGATATTTGATCTTTTTTTTTCTGTAGTAAAGCTTCCGACTTTCGCTTTTTTATTTGAATTTTAACTATTAAAAAACATTTGAATAGGATAGCAAAGAATCCCTAAGGTCCTTCGCGCCAGATACAATGATATAGGGGCGCAGAATCCCCAAATGTAAATTGCTTGTTACAGTTTTGAGCATTTGTTGAATAGCTTGGAGCTACTATGGTAATACTTTTGTTCACTTCGAACTCTTTAATACAAGTAATTATAGTACTAAGACCTTAGTGTACCGGAAAGCTCTGCCTGAGGTTGTTCAGCTCGACAGACTGATGTGTTCCCTTTCCGACTTAAGCACTCGTCAAGGAAATGATTCAGTTCGATTAAGCTTCTTCAGAAGAAAACTGGTGTGGTTTGAGATTTGTTTGACTAACATAGTTTAGACGAATTAGTTCAGAACCAGTTTGCCTTCCTGATTGGAAATGAGAATAATCGTACACCCAGAAAAAAGAAGAACAAATAATTTAACCCGTTCAGTACCAGTAAGAAATATTGATTGATTTTGTTTAAATTCTATATTAAAGTCAAATTTGACATTTTATTTTAGGACTTATCTCATTTTCCGAGAAAAACCCATAGAACCCGGGCTGAAATAAATCAGTACGAATTTTTAGAAAATTTTTGATACAAAATTTACCCGCACAAATGCTTAAGCAGACACTAAAAGGGTTAAGTACGAGATATCTTGAAAAAAATTCTATTCGTCCGATTTCAACCGTTCTCAGTTCGTTCTCAGTTTGGTGTATTTAGGCAAGGAGGCTCATTTGAGAGAATAGCGTTAAGTTCGCTCTCACAGTTTTGTTTTTTATGGGGAGGTTTGTGGGGAAACTACCAAGCGGAGAGCGCTTTGCACTCATGCTGCTTTAGAATTCCCAAGCAGTTATGGCATTGCTGGCATGTGGAGACGGTTGTCGGTCTGACAGTTGAAGGGCAAAGACTGCGGTTGCTTTGTGGTATTGTTTGTTCCTCGCGCCGACTAAAACTTACTACAAATTTGACAGTTCATTTTCTATGAAATAAATTTCAGACAAAATGGGAAAAAAATAACTGATTTTAATTTGTTGTTTGACTGTGGAGCTCTTGATTCAAGAGTGAACGATCTTACTCTTGAAGCTGATGACCTCTTGATACAAGAATGAACATTCTCGGTTTTTGACAATGCACTATGCTCTTGATTTAAGAATCAGCCATGTTGGATTTAAGTACGGTTAGTACTTGATTCAAGAATGTTTCTACTTGATTTGAGAATGATTTTTCTTGGTTCAAGTATTGAAGCTCTTGGATCAAGAAAAACAGGATAAAAAATTCATTCTTGGATCAAACATTTCGCTTTGGATCAATAATTTTCATGCTTATTGAACTTCTGACAATTAACATTCTTGATCGAAGTATGAAATTCTCTGATTTTTCTTTGAGTGTACAATGTCACAATGTCGATTAGAACTCTGCGCTGTAACATTAAGATTTTTTATTCTCGTTCAGCTGGTAATGTAGCAACTTACCTTGCCTACTTACCTTCGGCCTCACAATGAAAAAAATATATTTTACAACTCCCAGCTGCCACCCCAGGCCAAAAAACATAATCACCACTAACGACTGGTAAGAGGTCGACCAATCGGACGTTTTCCAGACATTCCATCCAAATCGTACTTTGATGCAGTGCTCACTACGAAGAGTTAGAAAATCGTTAAGCGACCGCTGAACTACTGGGTTAGCTATCAGGTTACATTGATTATTTAAAGAGTTACAATGATATAGATATCGTATGCAGCTTCTGAGTGGTTTATTTCTATTGGATTTCGCGTTACCAGTTCCCCAGTTCTCTTGTCATGCTTTTTAATATTGCAGTAGAATATTCATCTCTTGCTTTAGTCTGTAACCCGATAGCTTGCTCTTCTTTAAGAGGTAGTTGGAAAAATTCTACAACGCTTGAACAATGCAACCCTTATCGTATAGTTGTACTATTCGTAAGTTAACTAAAGTACTGGATCAGTCCATTGTCCAAATTCGTGATATTACGACATTATCCAAGGAAATGAAGCTTAATTCTAGTCTTAAATTTTTTATAAAAACCTCACAAGATTTATGAACGAGTGTATGGTAGATGAACCAGGTTCTTTTTCAGGTGTTCGTATGAATAATAATAATAATGAAACAGAAGCAAACGCTGATTGATTGACGTATGAAAACTAGGGCTGCAAATTCAATAAATATTTTCAGAGCCTTTGTTAGCACTTTCGACTAAAGCTTTCTTATGGATAATTTTCGGAAATTTTAAGTTTGAAATTTTTGAGAGTAGATTTGGTTTGAACGTTGGTGAATCATAAAATGAACTCTGGCATCAAAAAACAAATTTTTCAACCGAACCGAAGTTTTACGTTCGGAATAGGCTCAAGTTCACCAATTTTGTTAAACGAGATTCGGCTTAAGGTTCGGTCTACAGTTTTAAAAAGGTCAGGACTCCGAATTAAACAAATTGCTGAATTCAGTTGATCGAATTATAAGCAAACATTTTTCAAGGAACTGAGATGCTTTGTTGAACCCAGTTAGATTTTGTGATTACTTACCGCGAACCAAATCTTAGACAGGGACAGGGCTTAGGAAACAGAAAAGTTGGAAAACTCTCAACAAGTAGGCTCACATTTTGATGTTCAGTTCAATTCAATTACAGTTCCACACGTGGCGCAGTAGGCGGTCAGTCCATTTGACAGCTCAGCATATGTTGTTTTCTGATTTGATTTGTTTTTCCTTTGAACCTTAAGCAGAGTTAGTTATTTATATATGTAAATTATAATCGGCCCATGAAAGTCGGGAACATAAACTCTTCAGGTGTTTTTGGCATAATAAGCAAGACTTTGTTATTGGAGTATTAGTTATATACTTTTCTACCTATATATTTTTTCGGTATCTTTGGGAGTATTGACCAATCTTAGTATATCTGTAATAATTCTTGTTATTTGTATGATTAATGTTATAATGTTTCTTGTGTATTCTTAAATTTTTTTTTCGTTTTTTTTAAGATTTAACTATAATATATCTTTAAATCAAAAATCTCTCCACAAGCAAAACTAATAAATTCTTACAAAACTTTCTTTCATTGCAGGTAAATACATTTTCTATTCAAATTTGAAGAGCAAAAAGCCAAACCATGCTAAAGTAAGTAACTTTAATCAAATCTTCGTCATTTTGCCTTTTCAAAGTCCACCCTCAAAGAAAAAGAAAAAACTTGCAACATCACTGCCAAACAATTTTGCCACAAACATATGCCTGCAACAACAGAGAGAAAAAAAAACGTCCTCTTGCAACCACCCAATTCATCAAACTCTTGAAAAGAAAATGTAACTTAACTTAACAACAACCACGCAAACAAGTCTAACAAAATCCCTGGCAACCACCAAAAACCTCTGCCCCCCGCCCACCTTTGTCTCGTGCAACCAAACAACAAAATGCAATTCACTCATTGGAAAAAATGGGAAAATCTCGGCCAAGCAAGAAATAAAAAGGTCCTTTGGACACGTGCTGATAATGAAGCCAGGATGCACATTGCAACCCTCTTGAGTGGCGCCCTGTTAGGGGTAGATTGCCCTAATCCCTGACTGCAGCTGCATTATCAAAGGATTTCCAGTATACAACCCCCGCCATGAAGTGCAACTGCGGTAACACGGCAGCAGCGGCTTTGGCTTGGAACTTGTTTTCGTCCGGGGGGCTCAGTTAATTAAGCATTTTGCGTCTTTGTTGCAGTTTTTCGTTAGGCAAGGGTTGAAAATTGTTGAAAATGCTGTTAAGCTGTCAAACGTTGCTGATGTGACAGGCGTGTGCCAGGGGATAACTAATTGCAGTTTTTCACAGAGAAGCCAGCTCGGCGGAGTTTCTTGTACCGCAGGGCAAACCGGTTTATGGTACTTTGAAATCAGTTTTTAATGCGCCTGCCTTCTGTCAAAATAGGTGTTGTCGTGTTAGGTTTTATAGGTGAAGTTGAAGAAGGAAAGTGAGAAAAATAAAACAGAGATGCTTACACATATTTTCACGTTTTTTTTTGACGTTAACATGCAATGCCGCTTTGGGCGGTTTAAATAATAATAAAATGTTTAATATGGCTTACGCATTTTGACTTGGTATTGCTTTTTGAAGCTTCTGAACAATGAATTTGTACGAGGTAATTTTCCCCAAGTGCAGCACCCTGAGATCTTTCCATATGGTGCATCGGATAAGAAAATGTTATGTGTCCCCTCTCTCTGCGGTTTTGCAGAGTGTGCAATGGCTGGGCGCAGTAATGTATGTTGTATAATTTAGACTCATAAGTTTGGTTCTCGCTCGGAAAAAATGCGATTTGGTTGCGGCTTCAAGGACATCTTGAATAATAATTCAATAACGAAAGGTTGCACTGCAGTAGCCTGTAAGTGATGTGAGGCTGACACGCATGTAATCGTTCATAATGCATTCGATGTTGTGTTATGGTGCCATGAAAAACCAGCATTTGCATTGCATGGTCTTGGTTACATAGTCGAAATGTATTTGCATGGATTTCTGTAACATGGTGGGAGGTCCTGTTTATAGATGTATGCATAATTGGAGGAGTGTGCTGAGGTAAGTGGAGCTAGCACATAATTGATATTGCGGTGGCCGTAAATAATGCGTATTTGGTGTTGTGGCTTACGTTCCTTTTTCTAAAAGTTCTTTCCACGTTGAGTTTTAGAATAGCTGAGTTCTTGTTTAAAGCTTTGAATACACCTCAACAACAAAAAACTCCAAAACAAAACACTTCACATAAAAATACTCACAAAACTTTTGTCACCAAATCCCTTTGGCGCTCCCTTTGTTGCCCCTACACACTTCCAACAAAAGGTGTCAAGTAAAGAACACAAATATACTATACATCGATATACAAATTTGACTTATCTGTTGCAGTTTTTACTATTTTGCTGTTACTAAAAGTATGAACAAAAAAGTTGCAATTTAGCCTTCCTGATAAGTTTCTAATTCATGTTAATTATCTATATTTAAGCAATCAAAAGTCAAAATCAAACAATTGGCAGTGCGATCATAATTTATGCTCAATTATCAAATCTGGCCACACTAATCAGAAACAAAAGAATTGCCTCTTAAATACTAAAGCTCTATTTAAACGACCTGATCGCTTAGCTGAGTTTTCGACAGACCTGAGTGTTAAATACCTCAGCTGAGCAACTCAGTTCAGCATTTACACATGCTTGAGAAGGTGACATGAGAAAACGCCCACGGACAAAAGGCCCATATCAAAATTAATCGTAGTAAGCATCGAAGCTCTTAAATGTTATGGGCCTTATGTCCAAATTAAATTCGGACATATGTCCCGCATTTCAACGGACTTTTCGCCCGGGTTAATTTGGGCGACTTTTAGGAGAATGTGCTAGCTGAACGATGTCCAAAATCGCCTGGCGGACGCACGACATTTCATGGGCAGACTCTGGTAATCTGGTCGATTGTGATGTAGCGGGTAGTGTGTATGACTGCAAAATACAAATTGGTGCTTAAATTGATTATCATATTAAATCAAAATTTCAAAAATATTGTGGCTTATTAAGGAATACACCTGAATAGACTTGGCTGATTTGGTGAATGAACATCAACGTCAAAAAGTCTCACACTCCACTGGCTGCACAATTCCCGCTTCTACTTTGGCCTACAATTGTTTAAAGTCTTTAGGGCTTGTGCTATAAATTTTAGTAAAAATATTTAAAGCTTTGATTTTGATGTATTCAATATTTCATTTAAATAATTCAGCCACCCCTAACGAGCCGAGTGCGTGCTGTGCGTGGGTGCATGCCACGCCCACTCACAGTTGAAAATCACTTGACTTTTCATTAATAAAATTGGAAGTTGGTTGATTTTCTTTTTTTTTTATGCTCCAGCATCAGACGGACAAAGGAGAGGCATATATATAGTATGGTTTATGCATCCAATAGCATTAACTGAATTTTGTACCCTTTTTCAATTTTATAACTCTTTTTTTTTCTTCTTTTTTTTGGGTTGCGTCAAGTGAGACACGCAAAATGTGGCTTACCGAAAAGTGAAAGGTTCGCGACTCGCGTATTTTAAACTTCTTTTCAATGGTGTGCAACCCCAATGAATTCATAACGTTTTTTTTTTTTTGGCCCGGCCATAGAAAAGTTTAAACAAAAAATTGTTTTCCATACGCATTAATGCAGCAATGCGTGCGCTTCAGACGTTAAGGAGTAGGGCAAGTAGACTTGGGATGCTGGTCAGGGTAGCCATGGGGAGTATTCTTCTTGAGTATGGTGAATATGGGTAGGCGGTCTTTGATATGTGTTTGCGTTATTTGGCGACAGTATTTGGAATGGGGTTTGAGAGATTTATTAACGAGAAATCCTTTGTGTTGAGCTTTGAAATCTGGGTTGAGTAGCATATTTGCTAGGCAATTTTGTTAATAAGCAGACTTAAGTTTTTAATAAAGAATTTTAAATTTTACTCAATTTTTTAATAGAAAGAAAGGAAAATCAGACTCTCTCTTTAATAGACTTTTGCCTTCTACAATTGAGAGTCATTTTAATACCTACAACACATTTTCACTTTATTTCGAGTGCTTCAGGTACTTTGGGGACTGCAAGATGGCTTTTGACCAGCTGGTGCTGCTGCTGCAAATCAACTCAAGTAAAAGTGTCAAAACAATACAAACGACGGCACAGGCGCACAGACCCACATCACCACCAGTTCTCCACTCGCATCCCACCCACCCACCTACTGCCCGGAACACGCACATAATTTATGCCTATGTACATGGGAGTCTAAGGAGACGACATCCCAGGGAACGCACATAAAACGCAGACTGCAGCGGAAAAATCAATTTTCTTTTGTGCCTGATAAGGGTGGGATCTTATACACGCATATACAGCGACTTGTATTTTTTTTTTGGGGGTTGCACACACACACACAAAGTCACACACTTGTGCAGCAAATTGTCACCCAGTTTTTGGTCATTGAAAGAGAAAGTTGATGAAAAATTCGCCTTTGAAGTGCACAAGTGCAGCATAATTTAGGGCTAATGCAATTAGGCAATTTCATAATTGTCCTGGCTGAGGATGTGTATGTGTGGGTGGGTGTGTGGCTGTGTGAGTGAGCGGTTGCTAATTACTCATGCCGCACACATTTTGAGGCACTGAGGCGTATACACAATAATTTTTAGAACGTGCATTGAATAAGCACGAAAGAGAGAAGGCAAAAAAAAAAAACCAAATAGGAAGAGTAAATGCACGAGCCTAAAATGTCATTAAAGTCACTCTCACGCACTTGCCCAAGGATCCCAACTCAAATGCCATTTCAAATGACGTAAGCAGCACAAAATGAAATTTCTTTCTTGTTGGGCAATTGAACACAGGCGGCAACAGAATGTTGCAAGACCCAAAAAATCATGTGCCACATAGGCGGGTGTCTCTCTGTCTCTCTCGCTTTCTGTTTATGTTGTACATAGAAACAGGATAAATGCTTTTGGGGATTGCCTTGCAGATTGATGAGGGGAGACGCAGCATTGAGGATACCCATTGAAAATGTGTCAAATGGGTTTGGTCATTTTTTCCTAGGCAAACGGCAAAGAACAAAGTGACCATTTGGTGTGAAATCGAATGTGTGTGTGTGTGGGGTGGATTGTACCAAAGGTACACAGTAAAGGTAGAAGAACAACCATATCAGCTGGTGCAAACGAAACTATCATTGAACTGTAAGTATGTATATAGAATGCAGAATAAAATGACTTAGTTTCAATATGTTGACAAATTAGGCCAACAAGTTAGCATTAAGATAGTTTTTACCATGTAAAATTAAATACATAGCAGAATAGATAGATTCATTTGTGATGAAGGTTGACTTTTCAACTTCTGTTACAAGTATTAAATTAAGTCTCTTTGCTTACAAAATCCACTTGAAAATTAATTTAAATTGCTTCAATGCGAATAACTGCGTCCTGTCGAAAGAAGTCAGCACTTTGCGGTACCCAAATGGCAGCAGAATCGGCTCGCGGGTCAAAAAGCGTAAACTGGGCACTTTGTTGATGTTGCTTTTTTATGATAGTGTGCCAGCTTGTGTAAGATAAAAATGTTAGTCCGTAGTTAGAGAAATCGTACATAAATTTAACTACAGTCTATAGGAAAGATGTGTCTAATTGATTTTTTTGTGATTTGGAGTGACCAGAGTTTAGTTACCAAATTTGGGGAAAATATAGTGGAAAGTATACCCTTGCACTTAGTTTTTCTAAGTAAGACTACTTATCGGACCTTACTTTTTTATGGGAGCTACACTATATAGATGTCCGATTTCGACAAAACTTGGTGCAATCATGGAAAACATAACAAACTATTAATTACGAAATTTGAAGGCGATCCCAATTAAAACAAAAAAGTTTTTCTCACTAGAACTTCTTTTTCGACCGATCATTCATACTGCAGCTATATGCTACAGTCATCCGATTTTGACGTAACCTTGTAGAATTGTGTAAAAGTATATAAAATGAATATTTAATAAATATTTGCCAACGTAAGGGACGTTTCCATTAAAAACAAAAAAGTTTTTCTCACAAGAACTAGCTTTTCGACCGATCGTTCCTATGGCAGCTATATGCTATAGTCATCCGATTTTGACCAAACTTTGGGGAATCGTGTGGGAGCATATAAAACAAATACATGCCAAATTTGAGGACATTTCCATTGAAAACAAAAAAGTTTTTATAACTAAGACTACTTTTCAGACTCTACTTTTCTATGACAGCTATACTATATAGATGTCCGATTTCGACCAACTTTGGTGGAATCATGAAGAAGCATAGTAAACTAAGAAATACGAAGTTTGGAGGCGTTTCAATTGAAAACAAAAAAAATTTTCTCTCTAAAACTAGTTTTTCGACCGATCGTTCCAATGACAGCTATATGATATAGTCATTCGATCCGGCCAGTTCCGACAAATATGCAGCATATATGTACCAAAAGACTTCGTGCAAAGTTTGGTGAGGATAGCTTTAAAACTGACGGAGGAGATAGCATAGAAACAGACAGAGGACAGAAGGACTGACGGACGGACAGACGGACAGGGCTAAATCAACTCAGCTCGTCATGCTGATCAAGAATATATATACTTTATATCGTCGGAGATGCTTCCTTCAATGCGTTACAAACATCCGCACCATTTTATAATACCCTCTGAAAGGGTATAACAAAGACAATAACAAAGACAAAGACAAATACAAATACAAAAACAAACACTAAAAACAAACACAAAAAAAAGACATATACAAACAAAAAAAAAAGACATACAGCCATGCTCCGGCTTTCACTTAATTTTGCGATTTGCGATTTACGCCAATTCGTACGATTTCAATTCAGAGCGCTCCGAAATTCGCCGGTTTTTCTTATCGATACTGTTCCATTTCCAACTTGTTTTGCGTCACTTCACATAACAAAATCAACTGATGAGCGCCTATCGATAGTCATATATCGATATATACCTCGGCCAAATAGCAAATTGTGGTTATTGTGAGCAGTTTAGCCCCTTGCTCAATTTTGTGTGTCTCTATTAAAAAATTGTTAAAATATACTCTTAATGTAAAATGAGTAGGAGACTCCGTAAGAATAATCTTAAAATGTTAAAGAACTAAATAAAAATAGTTCCGTGGGGTGTGTGTTTGTGCATCAACCTATAATTAGCATTTACTTTTTATTTCACGGACTCTGATGTCGCCGGTTTAAAATCGTCAAAATCTTGCGATTTACGAATGTCGGAGCACCAACTTTTACGATTTGCCGATCAAATCGCAAAGTTTTTGCGAAAGCGAAAATGGGAGCATGGCTGATAATCAAAGAAAAAACCATAGACAAAGGCAAAGACAATAACAAAGGCAAAAACATAGACAAAAACAGAGACAAAATCATAGACAAAAACAAACACAAACAAACACGCAGAATACAGAGTATCTAAAATTTATCATCGAGTACTTAGACCCGAATATTTAGAATCGAGTATTAAGTACCGAATACTTAGTCTCTAATACTTAGAATCAAGTACGGAATATCGAGAAATGGCCGCCTTGTGCCTTCCAGCAACGCCCAAGTCTCTCTGGCCACTCATTGATCGAACTGCGCATCTCATTCAGTGGGCGCTTCCAAGACTCAACATTTGGGATTCGAGTATGGCAAACCATATTCTAAGCAACGGACCACAGTTTGTAGTCCAGTGGATTCAGGTGTGAGCTACCAGCAGGCCAATCATCCGCAGAAATGAAGTTCGGTACATGGTTTCATAGCCACTTTTTAGTTGTTTTTGCCTTGTGAGCTGCAGCGGAGTCTTGTTGAAAGTTCCATGGCTTGTTCGCAAATAATGTGTTGAGAGGCTTCACAGCCTTGGTGACCCCATCGTAGGTGACTCCCCAACAAACCATCACATAAGCCGGATGGTGACCTCTCGGGTCATTGTGTTTTGATGACACAGCATATACTCTATCATTCTGTTGTGTGTTTATTTGCCATTTCAGTAAATTAGATTAGTTTAGTTTCGGCTTAAAGCAGTGTGTTTGCTTCCAACTAGTTTGAAATCCTGGTTATCGAAAAGTAATCGATATGGGTGAAAAAAACCAAGCTTTTATCACGAAATTATCAAATTTTTATTGCCAGTTTCGGCATGTCTTCTTCTAAACAGCTTATATATGCCAGATAAACTAACAAATTACAAATCCAACTATCTTATGCAACATTTACACAACAGTGAGATTGCTATCGAAATCGTTATCGCCGCAATAACGCAGAATAGGTGTTGAGTTATGCGTTAAGTGCTAAGAAAACAGCTGAGTTTAATTTTGGTTTTGACAGCAGCCATCAACTTATTTAAAACAAAAGGAAAATGAGTTTAAGCGACGAACTTGTACTTTTATCTGGAATAGAGTAAAATGACGCAATGATGATGCAATTAATGAGTTTGGCAGGGATGTCTGCAGCAACGTCGTCAACGCATTCTGATTTTAGTGAACTTTGTCAGGTTTCATAAGCTCGTTAATTATTTCCTTCGTTTTCCATTATTTAATAAAATATCCAAATATTTTTGTCTGAGTAAAACATTCACCCCTAAGCCATAGCTTGCCCCACCACACACACACACACACACATTTGTTTGCCTTAACTTTAGTCGCACCTTCCCAATTTCCCGTACTATAACCAAATGTCTTCCCACACAGTTGGCCATTCAAAATTCAATGAGCAAAGTGCCGCATGTATGGCCGTAGAATTTATTGAAAAATCATGATATGTAACCATCACGCATCCCACAAGAGCTGAACCCAGGCTTCAGCTACAGCTCCTGCTCCGAAAGTCTGGCCGGGCATGCAAAAGCGTCGATATGACAGCTTGACTGAACTAAAACCGCGTTGCCAATGCTAGACAAAAGGCAGACCAGGAAATATGATTTTTTCGTGCTTGTTGAGCAGCAGTAGGCTGGGAGTGTGAGTGTGGGAGTGGGTGTTGGTCTCTGAGCCTAACGCGCCGTACGCTGATTGACGTGCCTTTTATTGATGCTCTTGATTGGTTTTTACCTTTTCTACCACACACACACCGGGACCGGGACAGACATGCGGGTATCCTCCTTTACATCCAACTCACCTGGTTGTCGTTAGTTCAATATGTGCGTGGAGTGAACACTCTTGTGTCTGGCCTCTTCCTGGTTATGATTTTTATTACAGGTGGAAGAGGTAGAAATGTTGCGCTACGCAAACTTTGATGAATTGTTGGTGTTGGTTTTTTTTTTCAGATATCCTGTAGTTGGTGAGACTTACCTGGGTATATAAGGCATTAGATTATTGGAAAAAAATTATCTCTGATCGTAACCTTTAAGCCTTAGAATTGATTACAATTTAGACAGCTTTAAGCTACTTTGTTGGCACAGGTTGGCAGCACCGAAATTTGTAAATGATTCTTAATGAATATAGTTTCAGTTTCTGTATCTACATATACTTCTAAAAGGTTTTCTTAAGTCATGTTGGCAACCCTTAGTATCTTTTTTGACTCAAGTTGGCAGCCCTGCGCAACTTTTTTCAACACAATCTGTTAGTACAGATAACTTTTAGTTACTTCAACTTAATTTAAAGATAAATTTAACTTAGTAAAAAGTTTAAAATTGACTTATTACTTTTACTTTTACCTTTAAATCTGAGGTTTTAGAACTAAGTTCAATTCAACTCGACAGCTTTAATGAACTTTTTTGGCACAGGTTGGCAGCACAGTAAAATCTTTATAATTCTAAATCAAAATAGTTTTAATTTCCGCATGTAAGTATACTTCTAATGCCTTTCTTAAGCCATGTAGACAGCCCTTTTGAATTTTTTTGAAACAAGTTGGCAGCACATACAGTATAAAATTATTTCTACTATGTAAAGCAGCCTTTAAATTGCTAACATTAGTCTGAATGTCCGTCAGCTTAGTTCAGTTGGCATCTCTGGAAAAACATTCGACTCTAAAACCCTCCTTTTAATACAAGTTGGCAGCACCTAATATTTTAAATTATGGCTTTTGCATGCAACAATATTTCTAAGCTGCTGGTTTGAATCTTGATGTTAACCCAAGTTGGCAGCTCTTAACAAAATTGTTCGCTACAAGTTGTCAGCTCTCACTAAATATTATTAATAAAATTCAAAATTTGTCTGGAACTATATTATTCTTACCTGCTTTTTGATTCAACTTGGTTCCAGGAAACTCTTTTCTTCCCTTTTACATATTCTGCACAGCATTTTAAATTATACAGAGCATCACATAGTCGACTCCCTTATTTATATATTTACTTACTGGACTTTCGTTGTTGTTAACTCCTTTTTGTATCTGCATTACCTGGTCTGGTCCCTGCGATCTGTTTGCGTTTTTAATCAAATGCTCTCTAAAAAACGCATTTAACGCGAATCCATATCACTTTGCCTATCGTTCCGGGTTTGTTTAACTTTTATATCGTAATTGCATATCAACAACGGGGAATTTTTGAAGTTGAGGGCGAGTTTTTAGACCAAACAAACTAATCAAATGTCTGCAATCATCCTTGTCTATCGCCGCTTCCGTTTCCGTTTTTTTTTTTTTCATTCTCTTCCTTTCCTGGGCTCATCCTCAATTCGGGCCAAGTTTCGCACGCGCTAATGCTTTAATCCTTCGGCAGAGAGTCCCTGGATTGTGTGTGTGTGTGTTTCAAATCGATGAAGTATTAACGACTTAATTGCATGTTTGTTAGACATTTTGCAGTGCGTCGTCGAAGTTGATGAAATTATTTTTCTCTGCTCTTTTTTTCATACTAGAGGCGTTGCAGTTGGTGGGCTCATTTAATGAAATGCGAATTCGATTAAAGTAATGGCTTTTTGAGTAGCTTGTGAAAATGGGAGGGGAGTATTAATGAAGGAGTTTTGGAATTATTTTCATCAGTTGTTCAATGATTCAGAAAACTTTTGTCTTATTTGGCACAAGTTGGCAGTTTTTAAATGTAAAATGTAATGTAAAGAAGCTATGGCTAGTTTTAAGCTTGATTTTAGCAAAAAAGTTGTCAGTAAATACAAGATTTTGGACCGAGTTGGCAGCTTAAACAGTTTTAAAGTTATTAAAAGTAAAATTTGTAGTGCCTTTCCACAAGTTGGCAGCTCTTAGTTACTTCGTTTTGGCAGAAATAAGCATTTTGTTACTTTGAATTATATATTTTCCTAGGATATAGGAAAAGCTAAAGCAAAGCTATATTAAGCCATTCTGTAAGCGCTAGCTCTAGGTCTGATTACAGCACAAGTTGGCAGCTCTAAAAAAAAATCCTATTTGACCTAAGTTGTATAATCTTTATATAAAACATATTAACTTAAAATTGTACTTTCTTCACATTCATATCCACCCAACCTGCTGGCTTTAAGCGGGATTTTAGACCCAGTTGGGAGCCCTAAGCTACTTATTTGGTTTTAGTTTCTTTATAAAATAATACAAATCTACCAGAAATTTTGTTATAATCAGATAGCTATACGCTTAACCTCCGCACAAGTTGGCAGTACCCAAAATTTATTTTGATTCTAATTGGCAGCGCTTAAGGTCATAAATTATAGTATCTCAGAATTATATTTTCCACATTTTCCTATCAGACTTACTGGCTTGTCTTAAGGCTGATTTTGACACAAGTTGGCAGCACTGAACAACATTTTGCTAGTGCATAACAAGCTGAAACTTTCCAATTCAAAGTTTCAACTTCATTAAATTCAAATTTTGCCAAAATGATTCGCTTCAAATGTGGTTTTAAAACAAGTTGGCAGTTCTAGGCATATTTCAAAAGCACAAGTTGGCAGCTTTGTCTCCTAGATCCAAACAAAATATTGATTAAAAAACACAAAATTTCTTACTTAAACTTTAAATTCCTTCAAGCTTTTGCCCAATCCAAACCCCCAACTACTTGAAAAGCTTTCTGCCCTTGCACTCTTAGTCTCTCTCTAGAATGACCATTTTTTTTTCTGCTTTTTGATACCAACCTCTCTCCTTTTCAAGTACAATACACAACAGCTTAACGTACTAATTGACAAGCAAGCAAAAATATTTACGTACTCAAGTCCAAACATTCTAATCAATGCACTACGACGAGACCCTAGAAAATCAACAAAAAATACAAGCGACTCTGATACAAAGGCTAAGCCAGTAAAAGGAAAACCAAACCAATGGCTAAAATGCAATGCATTGTGTGTGTCTAAAAAATTGAAATACTCAGGCCTATCAGGCTCTGGCTGGCAGCAGGACAAACCTTTCAAACAAACAACAATTCCGGGCCTAGGCGAATTCATCAAAGTGACCCACCTCCACCATCCGGATTGTGCTCCATGCGTCGCTTCTCCATGTCCAACTGTCAAAATGCGTCGAAGCGAACATCATTGGATTTGTGATTGAACAAAAAATTTCCATACATTGACTTTTTCTTTACACTTTTTCATTTACACACACACCAAATACTGCATGCTGGAATGATAATACATTTGAGCCCCCCACGTTTTTCGATCCTTCATTAGTACATCTAGCAGCAGCAGCGGCGAGCGAATAAAAAACATTTTATATTTACAGAATCGTAAGTTATGCAGTCGACTGATTCCCATCTCTTCCCACTCCCAAAAGTCGCGACAGGATTTTTGGTTTTTTGCAAGTGGTTTTCGCTGTACGATTAGGCCAGTTTGTTCACCTCCCCCCATTCCCGTTCGATTTGTTCCAATAATTGTGTAAAACGTTTTCAGTTTTACATTTCAATCTTAATTTAGTTTTTAGCATAACGTTTGCTTGACCATTGTGACCAAAGCAGAAATGCGAAAGGGGGAACTGGACAAAACCTGAAAGGACATCCCAACTCTGTGGTGGAACGATGATGATGATGATGGTATGAGGACAACTGGCTGGCAAATTGTTATTTTTGTTGGCGTTTGTTGGCATTTGGCCAGTTGATTTTTTGGCTAATGAAGTTTGTCATTGAGCTTTATTTAATTTGGTGATGATGCCTTTAGAGGGGTTGAAACTTTGATGAAAACGTTGATGAAAAGGGTTCGTATCGGTTGTTTGTCGAAATGACAATTGCAGTTTCCTATAAACTTAATCAAGATTCATGTGAAGGCTAATAATAAACTCATAATAAACTAATTTTTTAAATTAAGTTGATTCGATAACTAAAATTCAATTTATAATTTAAAAAAATAGAGTTATTTTGGGTCGTATATGAACATTTGCAGCAACTTTAGCAAAGTTTTTAAAGCGAAGCTATTTAACGGACGTTTGACTAGGGGACCAAAACGAGAAAAATTTAGTCTTTGCGACAGATTTCTTTGGCTTCGCTTTTGTCCTTGACTTTGCAGAATCAAACAAAATGTGACTGAAACAGAGACCAAAACAGTGACCAAAACAGTGTTCAAAAGCGTGACCAATCCAGGGACCAAAACAGTGACCAAAACAGTGTCTAAAAGTGTGACCAAAAGTGTGACCGAAACAATGACCAAAACAGCGGCCAAAATAGTGACCAAAACAATGACCAAACAGTTACCAAAACAGTGACCAAACAGTGACAAAAACCGTGACCAAAACAGTAACCAAAACAGTGACCAAACAGTGACCAAATAGTGACCAAAACAGTGACCAAACAGCGACCAAAACAGTGCCCAAAACAGTGACCAAAATAGTGATCAAAACAGTAACCAAAACAGTGACCAAGCAGTGACCAAATAGTGACCAAACAGCGACAAAAAACGGTGACCAAAACAGTGCCCAAAACAGTGACCAAAATAGTGATCAAAACAGTGACCAAAACCGTGACGAAAACTGTTCCCAAGCAGTGACCAAAACTGCGACTATATTCCCAGCAAGCAAAAATCGGAGGACTCCAAATTAAGTATCTGAAAAGAGCCGTTCTTGGGATAAACACATAAATTTGTGGGTTTTTTAGAGCATATTCAGTGATCTCTAAGCACAGGCGCATAAAAATCACTTATGTCTTAGCATTTTCGAAATTGAAGTATGATGGATGTTATGCTTCAAGTGCTTTGAAAAGTGAATTTTTTATATGCAGTTATATTTGTGTCAGAAAAGAGTCAGATTAGACTCAGAAATCTCCCAAATTAAGTGTGACCGTTTTCATAGAAAACAACGCTCTTTCTTGACTCTTTTTTGTGCACATTCTGACGTGAATGCTCATTAAAAAATGTCAGAAAAGTGTCAGAAAACGCACATATTGCTTGCTGGCATTGTAACCGAGAATAGTATCGGTCAAAACATATTGAGAAATGAAGAGTCGTCCCT
Source organism: Lordiphosa collinella (assembly GCA_018904265.1). NCBI lineage: Eukaryota > Metazoa > Arthropoda > Insecta > Diptera > Drosophilidae > Lordiphosa > Lordiphosa collinella. The sequence goes on from JAEIFV010000786.1 coordinate 29,394, forward strand.
AAAAGATCGTAGGATCGGGAGTAGTCCCGAACAACTTTCAGTACCATCAAATGCTTCGGAAGAATGCGACGACTTTGCCACGAATCTATAACTTAATTTTGTAATATCTGCACTCAGAAAAATATCCTTTCAAAATCAACCGCAGTCAAGACTATTCGTTGACAAAAATAGAGTAATGAACGCATATTTAAAACCCGTGGATTGATCTTTATTAACGTTTAGGTGTTGCGTTAGTAACATTTTGTGCTCAACTTGGAACATTATGGGGTCACTTTACAAACTTTCGGGATACTTTGAGAATCATTTTGGAAACGTTTTAAGACCACTTTGTTTTCTTTTTGGCAATATTTTGGAAGAAATTGTGGAACATCTTTGGCTCATTTTGGAAACATCGCGGTCTCATTTTGGAAATTGTGTTCAATTTTCGAACATTTTTTGTCAATTTTTGGGAACATTCTGGTGATACTTTGTGACTGATTTTAAGACATTTATGATATTCAAATTAGCAAGTTTTAGCCGGCTAGAGGGCATGTTATGTTTTCACATACCTTTAAACAGGCACACACAATACCACAAATGAGACTGGTCCACTGTACAGGTTTTTTAAGAACCTCCCGCTTCTGTCATTAGAGCAGAAGCAGAGATTTCCTCGTGCCAGCATTGCTATAACTGCTTGGAAATTCCAAAGCAGCATGAGTGCAAAAACCAACACCAGAACACAAGTTGTTCATGATTTCCGAATAAGTGTTCGCTTTTAGTGCGTTTTTAGAAGAGACGCGTTCGTTTGTCGTAATGTAGTGTGACCAGAGCGTTACAAGTGATTTTCGCTTAAAGACTGGGGGTCCGTCTTCGTCAAGACTAACCGTGAAGGATGGGGACTCGTATAGGATTGTTCAGAAGATATTGCGGGGGAAAGCTATATTAACTGAAGGAAGCTCTTATCAACTGAAGGAAGATTGTTCTTTTAGAGTTGGTGCAAAAGGCCTTCACGTCTCCACTGATATAGCTGATATTAAGGCAGAGCTTACTGCTCGTGGTCACGTGGTCCGTAATGTGTACACTCCATCTTGTGTGGGAGAAATGCCTAATCCAAATATATTTTATATTGAACTTGAATCAGGCCCAACCAATGCCGTTGTTTATGAGATTAGGAACCTTTACTATCAAGTGATTACTAACTATGAAGCCTCCGAAATTTCGATCTGCCAAGAGCTTGGGGCATACAAAAGCTCACTGCTTTAGACCTGTTAAGTGTGCAAAATGCTGGGGTGACCATGAAACCCGAAACGTTGAGGTGTGTCCAGCTGTGTCTCCGGAATTATACTTTTGTATAAACGGCGCGCCGAATCACAGTGTAAGTTTTCGAGGTTGTCCAGCTTATGTTGAGGCAGTCAACAAACGTAAAGCGACTAGTTCTGCTGCACATAGTCCCTTGCAATAACAAAAATCTATTTATACAACTCCCAACAGGAACCCTTGGTTTAATACACAACCTCAAGTATCCTCGCTGATCACTAACTCTCAGGACGGGCCAGCTCTTCGCACTGGGAGAGCTGCTGTAGCACCTACAGCTCCTATACCTGCTCAATCGGCGCCTACTAACTGCCACACTACTGCCCAGCCAGCTCAAGATCATTTGCTTACTTTTATGGATGAAATGAGGAAGCAACATGGCACCAGTGCTCAAGTTGACAAACTTATGACGCGTATTGATCAAATGATGTCTCTTATGTCATCGACCCTAAAGGTGCTTAAATAAGTTTTAGCCAAACTGAATTCTGTCCCGTTATTTGGAACGCCACTGATCTCATTGGCAAGGTCCTGGAATTAGAGTAGTTAATCCAGGACAACAACATAGATATTCTTTTGCTTTCTGAGACATCCGCTCAAACATCCGCTCAAACTTTCTTATTCATTGCTTTGAGGTCTTATGTGCTAACCACCCAGGTCATATTTGACTAAAAAATGGGAAATCAGGGATAATTAAGGCCCGTTTGCCCAAAGGTTCCGGCGATCAAATTTGTTCCTTCAGTTGACCAGCGGTTTAGTCATTGAGTTTCTCAAGAATTTTTTAAGCCGATATCAATAAATTCTTATCGCTGCAATAGTTATGGATTTTAATTGCTATTGAATGTTGCTGGTAATTTTTTTGCCAAAAGTTGAATAAATTTGCATGCGATGAATCAAATACAATAGCGGGGGACTAGCAAGGCTTATCATAGGAACTTTGACTCCACAGAAGTTACCCGCAGTGATAAGGAAGCTGGCGCATACATAAGAACGCCACGCGTTTAAAATTTTGCTCTTTGACAACAATCCTGTTAACAATCCTAGTCACAACAAATTGAATGGCAACTGAAGTTATAGCTTTAACTTTGGGAACTCCCTTGATCCCCTAACCCTAGCAAGAATTATTAAAATTGTTGATTTTTTCAACCTGTTCATCCAGATCTTGTAAAGTACTTTGGGATCTTCCTGTACTCTCTTGCATTATTTATTCGTTGATCTGCCTCTTCGAATTTCATTTCCATTCCGTGGAGTTGAAATATTCATTCAGTTATAAACATTTTGTAAAGTCTTCAAGAGAAGAGGCTAATTATTACTACGCTGCAGTTTCTCAATTAAATATTGTTAAACCATTTCCCTGCGTCAGTGCATTGGCCAATTTTCCACTCCTTCCACACTTAAAAGTTCTACTTCAAAATGTTACCTGTAAAACTTTGACAGCCCTGAGTCATTCAAGATGACAATTTGAGCTGTCACAGGCACTCACACACAGGTAGAGCTTGAATACTAAATACAATCAGGGGTCAAAATCGACACCCCCACCAGCATAGCCTATCTCTGACAGTGGTAAAAACAATTGCGCATACGACGCGTGGCCTGCGTGAAAATTGCAACATTACAACGTGTTCAGTTCAAACCGGGGAATGGAGTGGGCTAGGATGTCCGTCTGTTCAAGAGGGCTGCCTGTTACCTTTTTGACATTTGATTGAGATTTGTTATCGGCATATTCATCAATGATATATACAATAAAAATACACACACATCGTATTGGAGGGGGTTGGGAGTGCGTCTGCCAGACTGCGACGCATTGAAACAAAAAAAAAAATATACAAAATCGACACTGACCATTCATTCCGGGGTCCATGTCTGCTTGCCTCCTGTACCTTTTGTGCTTTGCTCTTCTACTCCTACCACTTCAAAATAGTTATCGGCCTCAGCCAGTGACATTTTTAGGCATTTTCTGTGCCCAAAAAACGCGAAAGCAGCTGTTGGACCACGCCGGGCTCCAACGTTGTGTATTTTTGCAATAAAGCAAAGGAACAACAGTGGGGCAGGAGTAAGAAGACTTTGGCCATGCGTACTACCTTTCGATCCTTGTGTGACATTTGAATTCGACAGAGAAAACTTTGGGCGTAAGGGTTGGGGGGGGGGGGGCTTGAATTTCTTTCATACAACTTCGGCCGCACACACAGACTCCTCTCTCACCCAGGGTTGGCGTATCTATTTTTTAATTTTGCTGACGAGGCACGAAAACATACAAACGCAATTGTTCCTCGTCCACAATGCATTCCATGGCTCCGCTACTGCTGCTGCTGCTGCTGTTTGTCCTGACATGTGTGCGTCTCCTGCTGATAAGCAGGCAGTAGCCAGGAGTTAACCCACACACGCCCACGCCAAATGAAAAGTTAAACTGTGTGACGCGCGCGTTTGGCAATGCGTGGCGGCTGGCTGTAGTTGGGAAGGAGGAAAAGGGTTAGCCTGGCTTAGGATTGGTTTGGGCTTTCTGGTTTTTGGGGTTTGGCGTGATGAATATTTACTGCGTGCGCTAACTGCTAACTACCTACAGGTATTTTCATTTTTTGACATTTTTAATTGGGTTTGAGCAATGCCAACGACAACTGTAGCCGACCAGGGGGCTGGGGCGAAAGGAGTTCGGGGTCGCGAACAAGAACTGACAGTTTTTGCCACTTTACGCTTGTCTGTTTGGTCTACGCTTGATGGATGTGCTAGATGGGTACACTTGAAAAAAGCTATTAGTGAAAATTATGAATAAAAATATTAAGTATAATAATTTCTAAGTCCTGAAGATCAGCTTGAGGCAAAAAGTTGATAATGTTTTATAACAATTTGGCTGGGTTTTCTCAAGTTTTTGGTAAAGAGACCACATTTTGCATTCTCAAATTTCGTCAGTGTCTGTCTTACATTGTCATGTGCTTCTTAATTTATGAAGTATCTTTGGTTTTACATTCTCATGAAATTCTACTGGGACTCCGAACTCGGGACCTCGAAACTGCAACTTCCTAAGCTTTTTAAGCTAAAATTAGATGTAGTTATGTGAATGGCGGCTCAAGGTCGAGGTTTGATTATAGTTCAATAATCAACCAGAAAATTCAACAGAATACATATGAACATGAACAGTAGCTGTGGCTTCTGTCTCGCCGTGATGTTTGTTGTAAAACCTTAACGGTTCCCTATTTAACAAACAATAAAAATACCTTGTATTTATTCGGACCCCTTAATAATGCCACAAAAAATCTCACACTTTAATTAACAACGAATTCCTCAGTAATAAAAATAGTGGCCACAAACAACAGAAATATTGAACAACCTTCAATGCCAAGCATATACCTACAGCTACCTAAACAACAGCTTAAAGCTAGTTAAATTTGATTCTCAACTCCTTATTCGCCGCCTGGTCTTAAATAGGATTTGAAATGGCTTGTTGGTGTGACAGCAACTAGTGTACTGACGAAGCGGAGCCGACGCGCTACTAGCCACAGCTACTGTTCTCATGTTCATATGTATTCTCTGTTGAATTTTCTGGTTGATTACTGAATTATAATCAAACCTCAACCTTGAGCCTGCTAACATTCACTTTGACTAAAATTTTAGGTCATAAAAACCACTTTCCTAAAATTCTTGGAATCACTTTTTATACCCTTGCAGAGGGTATTATAAAATTGTCCGGATGTTTGTAACGCATAGAAGGAAGCATCTCCGACCACATAAAGTATATATATTCTTGATCAGCACGACGAGCTGAGTTGATTTAGCCGTCTGTCCGTCTGTTTCTATGCTATCTCCTCCGTCAGTTTTAAAGCTATCCTCACCAAACTTTGCACGAAATCTTTTGGTACAAATACGCTGCACATTTGTCGGAACCGGCCGGATCGGATGACTATAGCATATAGCTGCCATACATCGGTAAAAACTATCTTAAAAAATTTTGTTTTTAAAACGAAGTCGTATTTCTTAGTTACTATCTCTTCCCATGTTTTCACAAGTTTGTCATCGACTATAGTATACTCTAACGTCGTCGAAACATCTGAAAACTTTACACCTCAAACCACGCTAAAGCCGGAACGATCGGTCGAAAAACTAGTTAGTGAGAAAACTTTTTTGTTTTTAATGAAAACGTCCTTTTTATTGGCAGACACTTATTGTATGTACTTTGGACACATTTCTACAAAGTTTGATCAAAATCGGATGACTATAGCATATAGCTGCAGTATGAATGATCGGTCGAAAAAAGTTCTAGTGAAAAAAACTTTTTGTTTTAAACGGGATCGCCTCCAAATTTCGCCTTAGAAGAGTCTTAGAAAAACTTTTTTTGTTTTTCAATGGAAGCTGCAAGGGTATACAAAACTTCGGCCGAGCCAGTTAACTTTTCCCTATTTTTTCTAAGTGTATTTCTTAGAATATTCTGAAAAATAATCGTGAGTTATATAAATTGTTCAAATTAATTCTAATTTATTCTTGAAAAAGAGTCATTACCGTATGGATAATAAGAGAATATTTGTTCTTCACAATCCTAAACGTTTTCAGAAGTCACTCAATCCCGGACTTTCTGAATCCAAGTGCAAACAGGATCGACTTGAGTTCGGACTTTTTAATCCGCGAATTCTTGTCTTGATCCTGATTTAGTTAGGGAGATCTGGATTTTAGCTAGATATAGGCGTATTTTAACCACTCATTGGATTGATTTTAGCTCGATTTTCGAGCTCGACTTGATTCCTCAAGAAGGCCCGATATTGATTTAAGATCGACATTCGAACTTCATTTGATCTTGAAAACGGGTTGGTGCAAGAATGGGTTCTATCTTTAATGGACTTTGCCCATTGACTCTAAATCATATGCTGCCTTCTCATGTCAGAATTGCTCTAACTGGTAGGGAATTCCAAGGCGGCATAAAAGCAAAGATCGACACAAAGACTCTAAGTTTACAGAAGTCTTTGCGTATGTTTTTTTTGTATAGGGGGAAAGCGTTGAAAGTTTTTAAGTGTGGGACTTGGAATTCCTCCCCCACTAAAACCACCCCTATTCTCCGATTACTTCACGAGGGGGACATGGCATGAAAGCCTCAACTAGATAAATGTCTAGGATTTGAATTTGAATTTCGCATTCTTTCAGCGCGACGCAAGGATTTGATTATTTCTGAGGCCATGGTGCAAATAGCAGCCGAATTGTTTTGCGAGCTAAGTAGGATATCCATCAAGTCAGCAACTGTGAATGGCCTCCCAATGCCTATGCTTAGCTCTTCCCGTTCTGCAGAGAATCTCGGACAGACAAAAAAGACATGCTCTGCGTCTTCAATAGACCGCGCACAGTGTGTGCAAAACGGAACCGTCTCGTGCTTAAACCTATAAAGATATGATTTAAAGCATCCATGTCCCGTTAGTAATTGGGTCAAAAAGAAGTTCTTGCTTGTCCGTGCTTTCTACCCACCCACGGCCGTATGTGTGCTATCAGTCGTCTTGCCCAGCTGCCGTTAGTTGTAGACATCCATCTCGTCTGCCATTGTGCCATCGTACGCTCCCGCCGCCAATGGTCTGTAAGAGGGCTTCTACTTTCCATCGCAAGGAGGTCGTGCGGGACCATTCCCGCGAGGACTAGTGCGGCGTCATCCGATACTGTTCGGAAGCCACTTATCACCCTTAGCGCACATCTTCTGTAAGCGCCTTTGCAACCACGGCTGAATGATGGGACTGCTAAGGCAGGGGCCCATATTGGCGATGCATAGAGAATAATTGGCTTGACCACATGGGAGATCATCCATCTGCTACGCTCCCCAGGTCCGCCAATGTTCGCCATTATGCCAGTTAATGCATTTATGGCTTTTACGGCTTTCTCCTCTACATACTGCAGGTGGCTTTTAAAGTTGAGCCTGTGTCTTTGCTCTTCCGCCATTTCATTGGAGTACCGTAATATCTTAAGTCCTGATGCAGGATTGTTTAATTTTTAAGTAGGATTCGTACTTGGAAAGAGAAATGATGGACGAATCTTGGAATTGTTCGAAGCCTATCGTACCTTTATCAAGTACAATCAAGCACGACTCGTACTTAAAATTTCAACGCGAAGATCAAATCAAATCTATTTTATTTTGAGCTTGATCTTAGCTCGTCCTTATACCTCTGTACCAGAGGTACACAGAGTATATTCTTCTTCTTCTTCTTGGCCATTTGATGGTAATAAAATCATCACAACCGTTTTACGGTCTCGGCCGCTGCCACTAATGTCCGTATCCAAGGCATTGTTTTTGGTTGCATTGGCGAATGTAATAGACAGGAAACGGGTGGCAATCCCGAGGTCCCGCCCCCTATTTCTCCCAAGGTAGGATCGCCGCTCACGTTAGCCAGCAGCTTTGCGGATGCATCGCTCTGTTACCAAGGCTTACCACGTGGAGGTGTGAGTCGACTTGAGCCGCAGTAAGCTAAATACATACGCCCCCATAACCACAGGAGAGTTCCTGTCTTCCGAAGAAGCCCTCACAGAGTATATTAAGTTTGTGCAAAAGTGTGTCATCTCCGACCCCATAAAGTATTTATTCACTATCAGCGTTAACTGACGAGTCGATATAGCGAAGTCCGTCTGCTCGTCCGGTCTGTCTGTCTGTCCGCATGAGCGCAGAGATCTCACAGATGTAAAGAGAAAGAGGTTTGACGTCTATGCGACAAAAACTTCTTTTACTTGCTGGCAGATCAAATCTATTTTCAATTTAGGCCACGCCCTGATTTCAGCAGCTACTGTCGTTTCAAATTTCATACTAAGCATTCAATTTTGTTCAATTCGTTTCGTCTGCTTGTGCGTCTAGCTGTCGCCCTTACGCATGGAATTTGATCTGTAACTCATTTCAAAGCGAAGTAAGTGCTTCTACTTTTTTAAAATTAACTCCTGTGGCGCAGGCAGAGTATTTCTAAGGCAAAATTCAGAATGATATGAATTTTTCTCATGGCATAATGTTGGAAAAAAAATGGAATTCTCAAGAAATTATGCATCATTTCTGTATTACAAATAGCCTTAAAGTTTAAAATTTCCATATTTTGAAACCAAATTCTCCTTTTCATATCCCATATCTTTTACTTCCCTGTAGTTCAGCTGCACTGGTGCGGCATTAACGAATTCTCTAACTCTTCGTAGTGAGCACTCGCCTCCAGACCAACCACCAGCCATGTATTTGCCTAACGAATTTTGTATGGGAATGTCCGAAAAACGTACTGATCGGTACGACCCTTCATTACCAGTCGATAGTTTGGTGATGGGTGCACACCATAGTTCACGTACTAGACTAGACTAGATACTAGACTGTCGCTCAGTGATGCTTCAGGTCTTTAGACATGGTAGTGCCTTGACACCAGCTGAACTACAGGGTTATTACACACTTAAACATAATCATACAAGCATTAACTTTAACAGAAATGTATAGATTTATAATTCTAGATATTATTTTCAATTTACTAATTAAAATTGTTACTCTTTTACTTGCAGGTAACTACAAACTTAAAGCTCCAAATCAGTTTCCCACAGTTTCCATCAACTTTATAATAAGTAAGTCCCACCTCATTAAATAATGTGCCCACTAATTATATTTTTCAAGCAATTAATTTAAATACACGCCGAAAAAAAAGGAAAAAGAAAAATTCAAAAACAATGTACAAGAACGAACTACACTTTTTGTGATTGCGTCAAGGGAAGCGTATCTTTAAGATACTCATACCTGCATTCACAGATAGCGCGCGTGTGCATTAACACACGGTTTTTTTTTGGGTGTTCAACGAAGCGTATTAGGGGTAACTGTCAACTATTTGTGTTAAGTGCGTTTCTTTCGCTCCAATCATTTCTTATTCATGGTTGCATACGACCGCATAACAAATTACTTCAGCTTCAAAGAAAACTGCAGCTTATTAGCTCATCCACCATATGGCCCATATGGACGTTATGTCAAACCAGCCAAATATGTATTATATCAATATTACAGCCCCAAAAGTTACTCAATGCATCTGTTATCAATGTCACCTGTTCTGCTTGGCAGACCACCCACCGCGATTGCTTATCTCAACCGAATTTACCTAAATGTCATAACTCAGTGACATTTCTCAAGTCTTATTCCCAGTTGTCATAATCTGGGCTCCACCCATGTTTCTGGTAATCGTATTCCTGTGATTTTTATGCAATGCCCAAACTCTTGTTTCTTGTTTGCTTTGATGTGAACACCGCGGGGTTTCGCGCAGAACAAATTTCAACTGTCTGTCTGATTATGCCACATTTATTCTTGGATCCTTTTTTTTTGGATCGCACATCTGTTACCTTTGCAGAAAGCTCGCATTATGCAGCGACATGTGTAAGAGGAAATTTCCTAGGCAAAAGGAAGGATGGAAGTTTTCTTAGGCAGGCGCCGCCCGCTGCTGTCAAGTGCAGCGATTGTTGGCCTTGAGGGAAAGCGAGGCTATATCACAAGTGCAGCGCCAAGGATTTTGCACAGTTCAGTTTGGATAGCGGTGCCGGAAGGTCATATCGCGGCCATAAGTGCTCCTGATAATATTATTTTATATTTTTTTGACTTGTGCATTTTTATTAAAAAGTGAAGAAAGAAGTGTGTGGTTTCTGGAACTTAGAAACATTTTTGTTTGCAACATATAAAGTAAGTGTTGACAGGCGTACGTACACTTCCAAGACAAAAAGATTCTTGGAAACTTTCAAGCAAAACTACTTAGAATTGCATTCCATTAAAGATCGTGCCAACTTTCATAACTGACACCATCATCAAACTGGCGTTTCATAATAAATATGCGTCATTTGAGTGAATTAATTGCCAAACGAATCAAAACAACAAACAGAATCCGGCAAATGTCAAAAAACTAGAGAGCAAACCACTTCGCTGGACTGGACTGCACTCTTAGTGAATCACGGAATTGAATTGATGATTGTCTAAATAGTGCACAAGGTCAATTAGTTGAAATACCAGAAAAATATAACAATTAACTATGTGGGATTTGATTATTATTTATTGTGTTGCGTTGCACATTTTCGCAGTGCTTATGGCGTAATTTGGATTTTTTTTTTGAATAGTGCGTGGCTCAAAGATCAACCCCAATTCAAAATCCCCTTCCTCTATTCCATACAACAAAACACAAAAAAAGCTGTTTTCTTCTTCCAGGAACTTGGCTTTGGACTTGTAGTCCTTTAGTGTGAATGTGTGTGTCTGTCTGTGTGATTGTGTTTGTGAAAAGGATTTACGCGTTGTTTTTCTTGTGTGTTTCGCACATGGCTTTTGTTATTGCTGGCAGATAGGTTACCAGATACCTGAGCTACTTTTTCGCCTTGGAACTCACCAGGCCATTCAGGTGCGTCGTCATTTGACTGCCATAAACAATAAATATGCAAGAGAGAGATAGTTGATGAAGTTTTGCTCTATTTTTTGGCTGGCCTTTTTTCTCTCAAGGCAGTTTTGTAGTTTTGTCTGTGTGCCATTTGTAATTGAAAAAGCATTTCAAATGCAGCTGCGTAAATTTCTTAAAAAAAAATACGTAAAAAAACCCAAACACATCAACCAAGTACAGTTGAGCGTAAAAGATTTACACAAGAGGTTAAAGAATGGAATTTGAGGATGTGCCAGGAAGTTGAAATTGAAAGTGGAAAGCTTAACAGGAGCTACATTGTAAGCTGCCTTCGGGCGACCGAATTGCTTGAATTTTAAATAGCTGATTAGTTTTGAAAGTGGCACCAAACGAACTTAGTAAAGTTCGGTGCTTCAAAGTTGAAGTAGACTAGAGAAACTAACGAAAACGAGGAAACAAAGGACAAAATTAGGCATGTAGAACCAGTTTTTGGACTAGATTTGGTCCCTAAAGGCTTGATTCCAGATGACATACAAAATTTATTTCGGCACAATACTTCATTTCAAATAAGAAATCAGCCTTAAATCACAAAACTTTTGCGCAAATTTTGAGAACAATTCTGTATATCTTTTATTCATTGGAAATAAAGATTTTAAATGTTTTTCAATGCAAGCTTAGTGTTCTCCCAAACTGACCAATACATGGCGCCCCTACCTTGACTATGTGACAGCTCTGGCCACACTTCTCGTAGCGATCACGGGCCTTATATCCATATGGATCGGGCAGATTAGTGGAACTCACGCTCGCGGCCTCGTGCTGCCGAAAGACAATCCAAATTATACATTCAGAGAAAACATCAAGAAGATCGTTATTGATATCGAAAAATATTTGATGTCGAGTACGGTAAGAACGATTATTCTTGGATCCAAGAAGATAAATTGTTCTCATTTGTTGCTCGCGCTCTCCGTTAGTGGCTTCCCGCACTTCCGTCGCCCTCAAGCTCTAAGTCTAGAACAATTGTCTTTTTGGATTCGAGAAGATTTCTTCTTAAAAAATCAAAAAGAAAAAATACTAATCAAACTTGGCAGAATTGTGTAAAAGCATATAAAATGTCAAATTTGAAGACGTTTCCATTAAAAGAGTCCGGGTAATGATAAATTTTTTATTTTTCGAGCACTAAATGTTCTTGAAACAATCTCAAATCGATAATGAGTGAGAAAAAAATCTTCATGAATTCAGAAAAAGCGGGCTTAGCAGACTATCGTAACCAAATGGTCACGATTTTGGTACATTTAGAACGGATTTTTTCTCTGTGTAGAAAACTAATAAATACAAAGTTTGCAGTCATTTCCATTGAAAAGAAAAAAGTTTTTCTCAGTAAAACTAAATTTTCTTTGGCGTTCCTATGGCAGCTATATGCTATAGTCATTTGAATTTTGAGACAGTCTTTAAATTCCTTCAAAAAAGCCCTTTCTCATTATTTTTTAGCTCCTTAGCTAAAGATTCCGTTTTATTTTCATTAGAAGATGAACATGGTAATGCTTTCCTCCTTTTGATGATTATTCAATTCTGCAATATAATGGGATTTTGATTAGGGACACAACAATTTGGTATCTTAATAAGAACATAACCTTCAAATTTGTTGATGAACTGACAATTTTAAAACGTAAGTTTAATTAAACATTTTAACGCAACTTTTGGAAATTAATACAAAATTACTACCGATATTCTGCTCCGGTGGTCGCAACTGAGGAGCGCTTACTCCAATGTTCGGCCGTAATAATCGGCTCACCCGACAGGCTGTGCGTGCTATCGTGGATAGGTTCGAACCAAAGAAAATATCGCAGCCATAAATGTCGATTCCACGTCGTTCTCAAGAATTGAAGGATGAAAACGACCGTCAAGTTACCGACAATGGAGAGCGCTATTGTGTTATGTTGGAAGAATATTTTTGGCCAGAATTGGATGAATTTGACATCAACGATTTGTGGTTTCAGCAAGACGATGCCACTAGCAACACAGCTCGCGACACAATCGATTTATTAAAAGGCAAATTCGGTGAAGGTCTTATCTCCAGAAATTGTCCGATGTCCGCCCCGTCTATGCGATCTAACTTCATTGGATTTTTCTTACGGGGCTTTATCAAGTCACTGGTCTATGCCAACAAGACAGCTACTTAAGATAAGCTTAAAGACAACTTCCAACGCGAAATTGGAAAATTGGTTCCAAAGAATCGACCGCTGTAAACGGGCTTGTGGTTAATAGATAATATTGTTATGTTCCTAATGGAAAAACCTTTATTTCTTTGCAAGCAGTTTTTGTAATAAGGTCAAAGTTGTAAGAATTGGAATTAAATTTAAAATGTGTGAACTTTTTCCAAACACTTTATTAAGGTATAACTGTATTTTGCAGAAGACTTTAGAACTTGTGTGCAACAAGAGTACCAAGTTGAATGACATCGCTGGGAAACTGTTGAACCGAATCCCACTCTAATGACTTTAAGTGTAACTCTTTTATATTTGCACAGCTTTTGATACAGAATTCTTTCAAATTTAGTAATCGATTGCACATTTTGTAAGTCAAATTCCAACGTTTAAAGCAGCCAAGTACAGCTTTGTTAAGATTTTCTAATCGAAATGTGCGAATCTTTGATATATCCTTATAAAAAAGACATTGGCAACCGAATACCCTTTTATAATACTTTTTGCTACGGTTCAGGTTCATGTTCGGCCGGGAAAAACTGTTTGCTCCGGTTGGGGTTCGGTTCCGACTTACCAAAAATCCCGGAGTATCCGCCTCCGAACCTGTTTGCAGCCCTGATTTTCACAGCTATCTTCATATGGCAGCTATACTCTTAAGTTGTTCGTTTTTTATGAAACTTGGTGAAGCTTTGGAAAAGCTAAGAAAAGCCATAAATACAAAGATTGAAAACGGTTTCTTTGAAAACAAAAATGTTTTTCTCTCTAGAACTAGTTTTTTGATATGGCAGCTATATACTTAATTCCTCGATTTTGATCAAACTTTGTGGAATTGTGTAAAGGCATATAAAATAAATAAAAACCAAATTTTAAGACGTTACCAATGAAAATGCTTTTCGTTCAAGAACTAATTGTTAGACCAATTTCTTGTATGGAATCTATACTAATAGTTATTTGACTTACTTTTATCAAAGCTGGTAGAACTATAAATCAGTTTTTCAACTGTTTCATTCGAAGTAACAAAAGTCGCAAACTTTTTACTTTTCACAGCTCCGACTAACGATTTCTGAAAACAGCAAGGCAGAAGCAGCCTTCGTCGCTTCTAAATTGACTTGCCTTGCCTCTGCTTTCAATCAAAAAAGCATAAGTTTGCGTCAGCAGCAAGTGTTCGCATTATGCAAGTCCGCTGCTGAAGTACCTTTTTGTGTCGCGACGGCGCTGCCGCCGACTTTTGCTTATGATCGAAAGCAGAAGCTTCGACTTGCGCTCCTGATCGAAAGCAGAGGCAAGGCAATTTAGATAAAACCACGGAGCGACGACTGCTGCTGCTGCTTTACTTTTTCTAGAAATCGTTTCTTTCTTTGCCTTCGAAAGCGACTTATGGATGTTGTCAAAAGCAGAGGCAGAATCAAAATCAGACGATATGAAACTTATTGAATTTTTTTAAACACTGCTAAAAGCCACTTAATGCTTAGTTTTTTTAGCTAGCAAAAAGTATCATAAACACTCTTTAAACGGATGTTTAGAGCCATTTTATTTGCAGCTCGAATTTTTGTTCTCCAAATTACATGAACACTCCAATTGCATCCATCACCAAATCAACAGCTTGAAAAACATTAAAAAACTATTTCAATTCAAATCTATTAGTTTCATAAGAAAAGCCCCCTTGAATTTTTTAGTGAACCTTAAAGACCCGCTAGCTTTCGATCAGCCAAATTCCCGCTGTTACTGTTTCGCCTCCATGCTCCTTTGCCAATCAAACTTGGCCACAAAACTGCAAACTTCCCAGGAATTTCTTAATAGCTTTTTACCGATATCTTTTTTTTTTTTTTTTTTTGACCAAAACCGTTGATTTTTATTCGTGGCGTGTTGCTCCTTCTGTGCCTGTTGCCAGTTGCCTGAGGGCCAAAACACACACACACACATACTTGCACATAAAATGTTGCTGCTTCCACATAACAGCAGCAGGGCCTGGCCAACAAAAACTTGCGCGGCCGCATTTTTCTAACGATTAAACAAATTCGCAGAAAAAAAAGCGCATCCCATGCAACTTCAAGGCTCCAGCAACGGCAAACGTCACCTGCAGTTTCCAGGAATCGAGGAAACCGTAGACGGAGGCAAGAATTGGGTTTTGGTTGCATCGTCGGCGGCATTTTTGTCAGAGGCCAGTTTCCAAGAATTGAATCGTATATCTTAGGGATGCTCGATTAATTTCTAATAAATTGGCTACCAAATTGGGGGAAATTGGGCTGCAACTGGAATATAGAGTTGCAAACTTGTGCGCTCGTAGCAGGCATTGGATTTTGATTCAAGTCAAACGCATCTCTCGACTAATACCCAAATACAATTTTGCTCATTCTCGTTGCAGCATTTGTCGTGTTCGGAATTGTCGTCTAGGAATCCAAACAACAACACCAACAACAACTACTACAAAAAATCTTCAACGAATTTCATGCAAAAATCATCAACAAAACGGCGACAACAGCACACAAATTAACTCAACAATTGCAAAATTCCCTTTGGCTAAGGATTTGTGGCAACCAATTAGCTTTTATGCTCGGCGGTTTGCAACAAAAATCCACGAAATTCCATTTTGGCATCAAAAATTATCAAAATAATTATCATAATCATAATCATCAACTAAAGAGAAGAAATAATTGTTGCTTCTCACAATTACGCGCTCTGTGGATGCTGAAAAACCGAAGAAGTACTAGTGGATCAAGGATCAGCAATCGGTGCGTGTAATTAGCAAAAAAACAAATTAAAATGGATCCACAACAGCAATTCTGCCTCAAGTGGAACAGTTATTCGTCCAATTTGGCAATAACATTCTCAAATCTATTCAAATCGGATCTACTGGCCGATGTGACATTATCCTGCGATGGTAAGTGAAACAAAAAAAAATAAGCACAAACATTTATGGTGCATATTATTTTCCGTAATATTTTGACATCTTTTGCAATGGGAACTGCAATGGACTAGAGGTTTAGAGTAGTGGATAAATGTTGTGACTTATTCCGGACATATCTTGCCCAATATTATCTTTATTCAAAGAACTTTTAGGTCCTTACAAAAGTTTTGGTGGTGGTTCCCAATTGGGACATTTAGGAAATATTTAATTTGGCTTCTTCAAATTGTTGCGCTAGTAAAAAATACAGATTCCTGTTATAGAAAATATAAATAATTCCTAAAATCTTAGGAAAATACATTTCTCCCCCTTTCGGAAAAAAGCCACCCTCTAAACAACCAAAAATCTTGCCTAAGGCCCAAGCAAATGTTCATTCTAGTAAAAATGCTCATTTCTCAAGTGCGCTAACTGACCAAAAAAACAAAAAAAAATCAAAAATACTGCCAAAAAAATACACATGAATATTAAAAACAATCAAAAACATACGTTATTTGCTTTTGGCAAGGACTGACAAATATTTAAGGCTTCATTTCGAAATGGGCAGAGCAAAAAAAAAAATCAAAACACAAAAATTGGAAACTCATATGAATATGAAAAAATATTAAAAACCACAATTAAAAGCGAGCAGAGGGATAAAGCATTCAGAAATAAAAATGGTACGAGTTGAGAGTTGAAATTTTTAATCAAAAGTAGTACCATTTCGATTGATATGGATGACAAACGGCAGAGAGGCAGCAGCAGCTAAAAAGGGTTCCTGGATTTGGCTGTCTGCGTATGTTACCCCTTCTCCCACACACACACACACACACAGTGCCTCCCCCCTAATCCTAGTCAACAGCCGCAGCACAGCTTCCTTTTCAATCAATGCAAAATATACACACACGGCGTATGAGCAATCTCTTGAACTTTAAAAGGGTCTACACAATTTTTCAAGGAAATATTTAAACCCAAATCAAAAGGTTCTCCCCAAGTAGAGAAATGAAAACACTAACTGACCTCAGTCAAGATATACCTAAATTTGTATGTTTGCTAAATGCTTGAGCAACTTTACCCGCATTTTGTTTTGCGATTTAATAAGCCGGCACATAAAACGGTAGTAAAATCTACTGTAAATGAAATAGTAGACAGACACCATAAAAGCCATGAGGAAAAAAATCAATGACTGCCTTTAGCGCCCTTATTAGCCAGCAGCAGCAGCAGCAGCAGTAGGAAGGAAGGAGGAAAGAAAAAAGGAACAAGAAGTAGCTCAGTTTTATGTGCGTCTTGTTGCTTTTGTCTGTTTATCTTTATTTTGATTTTTGTTTTTATTATTTTCATTTTTGCTTGGGTCTGTGTCTTGAATTTGTCGTCTTTGTTTGTTTATTACATAAGCAGAAAAGTCGATTTATTGATTTAGTTTAAACGTAGGCCCATAAACAAAGGAAAATTGGTCATAAAAAAATATTTAAGGAGTTGTTGCAAATTGTTGAAAGATTACAGTTTGAATGAAATGACTTTAATGTGGAACTTAAATATGAGAAAAAGCTGCCAAGAGAAGGACCAAATGTGCCAATGTACCAAATGTGCGACTTGGAAGTCTTGGTGCAATTTGCATTTGTTGTGCTTTAGTGTGCCCAGAGTTGGGTTACTACATATTTTGGTCAGATTTAGAAGCTTTACTTGGGTCACTCTACATCACAACAAAATAAAAAAATTATAAAGTTTCAAATCAAAATCCAAAAGGGGAAAATTAATTTAATATCTTTTGTGTATGTTTTTACTACCTTCTACTTAACAGTATAACTTGCAGTTTTTAGCTGGCTCGAGGTCATGTTATGCTTTTGGCATAACTTAAAACAGAGACACACAACACTTTGAAGGAGGCTTGTGTCGGAGCGTCATAGGGTTATCAGCTCTTCTGGCATAACAACTTTAAACAGAGACTCACAACACATCAAAGAAGGCTTGGTAGATCAGACATCTGTTTTATGAGCGACCAAATCCTCACTCATCAGGTATTTTTGTTGGGGATTTTTCTTAACTGCTGCTAAAATTTTTCTCGATCAACAAGAGCAATGAACGCTCTAGAGTCAGCTCAGTGATAGGAAGTTGCCCATGCTTAAAAACGCAGCGCCGAGTCCGCAACAATCCTAGTCACTCAAAATGAGTTAATAGCTCTGTCCTAATAAATATTTTAGGAGATTTTTCAACCTGATCTTGAACAAGCCGTATAGTACTCTCTGACTCTCGATTGTTTATTCGTCTCGTTTACAAAACATTGTGGCAAACATTAATAAACATCTGTTCGGCCAGTGTTTGTATAACGATAAAATATACGTAACCATCGCACAACCGCGGTTAACTTAACCAGTGCTCGAGCTGCGGTAAGTCTGTTCCTCCGGTTGGCCACACACAGCATGAGCCACGCAAATTCGGTTAAACTGCCTGTCAAATTGACTAACCGCACATTGAAAATCGGGCCTTAAACAGACATTCGCCTTTGCATGTGTATATGGCCGTTCTATGGTCTTATATCGCACTCAGTGTGCAGGCAAACGCCCAACAAAATGTATGCAGTATTTACCTAGATGCAAACCTCTCAAAAATAATGACTGGTTCGAGCTGCTTTTAAATCTCTGTTTAGGTTCATTGCATGGTTTTTGTAGCTAACTGAACCTCGGCTTCGCTTTGGTTCAGTAGTTCACTCATAAATTTTTATATATTTTATGAAGACACTTTTCCTATATCGAATTCCAAAATATTAGGATTTCAAAAGTAAATATGTAAAATCCTCATAAAAGTGCTTAACAATATGGTAGATAATTGGGAAACTCGTCCCAATGAAAGGTATTTAAAGAGGTCTGTGAACAATTGCAGGAGTTGAACGGAATCACATTTGTTAAAATGGTGACAAGTCGTCAATTCGGTATCGCTAAGGATCAGTTCGGTCTATAAGTGGTAACCCATTTAGTGAGTTCACCAGCGAATCTGAATTTAAACCAAATTCGGATAAAACTATTTTAGGAAGTCGATGTAAATTCGCCAATTTACAAGTATCATTGTCTAAAGGTAAGCGTCTTTCTTCGCCTTAAAACTCCTTCGTAAACTGAACCGAACCGTTTTGCTTAGTAGCTTTAGGTTTGGTTCAGCATAGCTGTTAATAATGATTATTAATCATAATCATTAGATAATTGATTAATTTTTTTTTCAAATGAAAAATAATCATTAAATTACGATTGTTTTCAGATTCTCTCGATTATTAATTGATTACGATTAAAAATAATCAAAATAATCGGGATTAATGGCGATTAACAAAAAAAATGAAAAATAATCAGAATTAATCAAAAAATAATCCGATTATTTTTATTGATTATTTTATTATTTTTTTGATTGTTTTAAAAAATTGTATATAAAATTGTATAATAAAATTAAGACAAAATAATAGAAAATCGTGCAAAAAAACAAAAAGCAGCAGTTCTTCTTGCCCTTTACATTCATCTATACAATTTTAATATACCCTCTGCAAGGGTAAACAAATTCAACTGTGTTTCTTCATTCCATTTTTGGTGAATGTCGAGAGCAGAACACATGTGTTACAACTATTATTAGTCGTTAGCTATCCCTCATTAAATGATTGTTAGGCAGATGATGAAACTTACCCAACTCCGTCTTCGCAAGATTCTATTAAACCTGACGTACGATCAGCCATAAGACACCAATTCTACAGCTACTTAAATGATAGTTCAAGTGCTCATGAGATTTTGGAAAAATATGACTTGCTAACATTAACATCTTCAGCGCCAGTTGAACGATTGTTTTCCTTTGCAGGGATTATTAACAGTCCAAGACGGCAATCATTGTCTGATTTTTCTTTTGAAAAAATTAGTGTTAATGAAGGCTAATTGTAAATATATGTAATTATCTGAATATGGGTTTAACGGAGTCGTTATAGTTGTTGTTGTTGTTTTTTCCGAAACGCCTACGGTTTCGGCTCTATCATCGAAAATTCATAAGCAATAAGTTACGTTTCGGTTACGGTTGACGGTTCAGTTCTGCATCCCTGGTCTTTACTCTACTCATGACATATTTGTGTTTCGGTCATGCAGTGCCAACGATACCCGCGCCACAAGTGATTCTCATTTCTAATACTCATGCGTACATAGACCGCAAACATTTGAGTGTTGATTAGGTTTGTCATTCTCTTTCTCTTCTTATCCCTCAAAACAATTGGGCGATTGCTAGAGGATTGAATCTTCCGGCAATCTTCTCTGCGATTCCAAGAAGACTCTTTTCGGCGATGGGCGATTAAACTATCGCCGAAAAGTGTCTCCTGAGAGACGCCGTAAAGCTTGCTACTCTTCTAAAAGGCTCTTCTGCGACTCTTCTAAAAGTCTTGTTTGCGACTCTTCTGAAAATTTCGCTGAAGCGGCTTACTTTCTCCCAATTGGCGATTAGAATGCGATAGCTTGGCGAGTCGCCTGAGACTCTTCGCCGATTTAAAATGTTTGCTGGGATTAAACGAACAATTTTATGGCGTTACTTCGTAATAAAACCTTTACCTTTATCAAAGCATAACAACAATTTTGACACCCGTTAAACATGGCATTGTAAAATTGCACAGCCCCAAGGGCCAAAGCCGAGCTTCTCACAACTCTTGTTCTAACGCACGGGGCTAATTTTACGCCGAATCGACACCTTAATTGCTCTTAGCAAAGCATAAACAACAATTTTGACACCCGAAATATTAAACATGGCATTCAGTTTCTCAGGCGGGATCGAACTAACCCTGCACAGCTCACAATTGTGCCACCCGGCGACAATGATTTGACTGCTTATTTCGGGTGTCTGTCACACCGCATACAGCGAGTGCACTAGTCAAGAAACAGGCACTCTTGCAGATCTTTGACACTAATCCAGCTTTGAACTGGAAAATCAGAACTTTAAGGATCTACTAGGCCCAAATAAACACTGAAGTGGAGGTAGATTTCTGTTTAAAAATTAAAATTTTCATGTGACTTTACGAGCTTTATAACTTAGCATACTAAGGATATTCTTTAGCTTAGCCGCTGAACAAAATGGAACTGAGAAATGCGCCCATATTACCGTGTCATAAACATTTTCCAACTTGTCATAATTCGTTTTGAGTTTCCCCAAAATAAATTGTTTCTGACATTTTTTGCTTTACCCCTAAAAATGATTCATAAGACCACCAAAACATGATAAGATGGCGTATGCCAAAATAAAAGGAAACAAAACCAAAAATGCATTACTAAATTCTAAAAAAAAAAAAAAAAAAAAAATCAAGCTACGCAGAACGTAAACAAGACGCAACACACGCCAAAATATGATATTTCTTTATCAAGACCTCTAACAGTGTGTTATACACTGTATACTCGGAAATATGTATACGTATTCGCGATTGTGACCCAATTTCTGTTGTATCAAGTGTTAGAAGAACAACGAAACAAAACGAAAAATTTTAATCATTAAAAATAAAACTTTTTTTTCGGGGTAAACAACTCATGTGGAAAAATATGTGAAATGCAATTTGCGTAGTCGACTTTCTGCTGATTGTATAACTTGCGTAATTAATCTGCGCGTGCAATTGAATGACCTTGGTAGATAGGAATTTCCTGGAAAATCAGCTGCAGTGTGATTTCAATTTAACTAATGTTGTTTTGGGGTTAGGAAAAAGTGTCAAACTTGAGAAATATTAACAATGGCGGAGCATAAATTGAAGTAACACCAAATGTGCGAATGTCATCTCAATTTTGGCTAAGTGAAGCTCTCGACAAACACAACAAGTGCCCCATAAAGGAAGGAAGAAAGAAAGCATGAAAAGCGTGAAAAATTGTAACACATAGCGCGGGAGCTCTCGTCCCCCCTGCTCCAAACACACATAAAAATATACTTATATTAGCGTAGAAAAGTGGTAGGGGCTGGGTGACGGTGGGGGTGGGAGTTGTTGTTACGACACAGCAGCCGGCAAAAGGGTCTGTCTGTGTGTGTGGGTGTGTCAAGCCAGGTATCAAAGAAAGCGAACCCAAAACCAAGACGACATTGACGTTGAATAATAACTCAGACATACAAAGGCAGCTCCATTGGGTGTGTGTGTGTTGGGGGTAGCCAAGAGCAAGAAAATCATTTCCTTGCTGGTTTTTATTATTATTATGTTCTTTTCTCTCTGTGTGTGTGTGACATGATTTTTATGGGTTCAAGGTCTCAGTTAGCATTCGAGCGCCACCTGTTGGCATTATTTTATAGTACCACAGCCGAAAAGTATGCTTTAATTTTGCTGTTCTCTCACCTTACAGGCGCCGTTTTCAAAGCACACAAACTTATTTTGGCCGCCTGCTCGAAAAAGTTTGCCGATTTATTCGAGAATACGCCCACAAATGGCCAATGTGTCATCATTTTGGAGGCCACCACGCCGGACAACATGGCCGCCTTGCTGGAGTTTATGTACAAAGGCGAAGTGCATGTATCTCAAGAGGCTCTCAACAGTTTTCTCAAGTCCGCAGAAAGTCTGCAGGTGGGTGGAAGTTTTAAACTTAACATCTCCCATATATTAACATCCTTAATTGTTGCTTTAGGTCAAAGGATTATCCACAGAGACCGGCCGCCTGGCCGCACAGCAGGCCACACAACAGCAACACATGGGTGGCGAGACCCCGCCCCTTGACTCACCTACCGGTCGACGCAGCATGCGCAACAGCTTGAGCGGCGGCAGCAGTGGAGTCTTAGGCGGCGGCGGCGGCTCCGTGCCCGGTGGCCTGGGCAATGGTAACGGCTTGAGCCTGGCTGGTGCTTTAAGCGGCATGGCCGCTGCCGGTGGCATGGCCGCTGTGGCCAGTGTGGCTGCCAGCGGATTGAGTGCCCTGGCTGCCAGTGCCAATGCTTTGGATCGCTGTGGCAGTGCTGGTGGTAGTATCATTGGTGGTAATGCTGCAGGCTTGGGTCCCTTGAGCGTGGGCGCCGGAGCTGGCGGCAATGGCGTCGGTTTGGGTGGCGGTAACAACGGACCCATTAGCCTGGGGAGCGGTGCTGGCGCCGCTCTACATCTGGGCAGCTCGACGGGTAACATGAAACAGGAATGCGAAACATTAATGCATGCGGGACAGGGTAGCTCAACCTCAACCATGGGCTATCCACCCATTTATCGACCAGTGTACAATGAACCTTTACGCAAACGTGCCCTGCGTAGTCCTTATGCCGAGCAGGAGCTGCGGGGCAGTGTTTTGCGAGATGGATCCAAAAACTCATCGTCCGAGTGTCCGAGTCCTATTAATAAGCCACCGTATCATCGACCCTCATCGAGTGCCTCCTCAACGGCGCCCACTGAGGCGGATACCATGCACTCAGAACGAGCTTCACCACAGTCCAGGTAAGTGTTGAAAATGATGTGAGAGGAGGGATAAGGGTTGATTTAACTATGATCCTGTTGTTTTTGGTATAGTCGCTATGAGAACCATAGTCCCAGCACCCCGGCCGGCAATGGCAGTGCTCCCAGTGGACTGGATCGCATTGTTAAATCGGAACGGAACAATGGCAGTGCCAATGAGACCAACGATGATGAACGCGAACTCATGGATGAGTCAACAGATGTGAGTAATGTTAACCACCAAAGAGTATTTTTCTTGCAAAATGCTGTTCAATTTTTTCGAGCTCGGGTACATACTTCCACAGTGTATGCCTTATTCCCAAGTACCTGGGTCTTCAGCTAGGTATCGGCTCCATCCTTATGGAAGACATTAGTTTTGTTTTATTGTCAATTTCTAATGAAGCTAACCAGTTTACAATCCAAAATGCTGACTTCCTATGACCACGCACCTCAAAGCCGAATCTTCTGCCACCAATTTGTTCAAAATATTTTTTTAACTAACTTCCCGCGAAAAACATTCCATGCCAATTTGGAAAATGATCGAATTTATAAGAAAACGACAGAATGGATTACGTTAGGTTAAAAGAACACCAAAAAGAGACTGTATTTAAATTCCCGTGCTTTGCAAAAGCTTTGTACATCTAAGTTTCAGCAAACTTCGGTGTACGATCGAAATATGTATTAGTATTTCACTAAAAACAACACCAGGGGACGCTTTTGGCATGAAGTACAACATACCTTCCATTGAACAGAAGTAAAATAAAATACCAATCTTAATTTGTCTCTGCATAAGAGACTTGATTCAATAGTTCACGACCAAAGAAAATCGGTTAAAATCTACTCTAATGGCTCCAAACTTAAAAAAAAGAGTGTGAGGAGGAGTGTACTTCAAGGATCTCGGCATCAGTCGATCATTCAGTGATGTGTCTTCCAAAGAAGCACTTGTTACGCAAATACTCAATTCATACCCTGAGCACAAATTGCATCTTCTCAGACAGCCAGGAAACGATTAAGTGACTTGGCGCGATATCCTGTAATTTGAAATCAGTAAACGATTGCCAAAATAACTCCAATAGATGGCAGAGCTGTCCGACATCCACCTTATTATGGTCCCAAGCGATAGGCACATTGAGTGCAACTGCAAAGCAGATAGTAGCTAACCTCCTTCCTGATAGGGAGAACTTAAATATGCCCATGGCTCCGTGTAGGCTCATCTTGAAGAGATGACTTCCAGGTCATCATCAAATCAGAAACGGTAGTCCACCGATTCCGACTACGCATCGGAAGTCTATGAAAGCTTCTTACTTATAAGTTCTCTCATTACATTTCAACCTTACCACGCGTACACCTACATTCGTTTTGATATCGCAACAGTTGTTGAGTGCGCCGAGAACCGAAAGTTCTTACTTTTCGACTCTCCCGCCCTCTGTCAAGCTTGATGCAGCATCGCCCCGCTGTTTCAAGCAATTAGGGCCTTAAATCCCTTTGCCTTTAATGAGGCCTTTCAACGAATTGCAGCTCATAGATGCTCGTAATAAAGCAGGACCCTTGATCTCGATCGACCTCTCTCCCTCTCTTTGAGCTCCAAGTGCGAAAGAGAGTTACTTCTTAATTCGCCCCGTTAGAAATCATCCCTCACTCGTAAACTCCGATTCTTGTTTGGTTCGGTGATGTCTGCTTTAAACAAGATCGTGCTATTTCGGTTTGGAATTTCCATGAACATCGAGAGGCTGTTATCATTGCGTGATTACCAAAGCCTAGTACATTTGCCCACCAATAGAATAAATTTTCACATCCTTCAACCCTGTGAAGGGACCTTCAACGTCTCTTGTCAGCGATCAAGGTGAAATCAATGTCCTCGGCAACTAAAGCGCTTATTGTTTTAAACCTTTAAAAAGAGGGGGGGGGACATTGTACTTAGAAGAACTCGGCTTCAGTCATTCATTTAGACTCCCTGATCACTAACCTTGATCAGATCAGACCTTGAGTATAATTTGCATCTTCTCAGACGGCTAGGCAAAAATAATGTCAAAACAGATCTGACTTTGGCGGCTATTTGTAAAAATAAGATGTATCTTCCAATATTTTTTTTTTTTGGCCCACCTTTTTTTTTTTTCCGGGTGGGTTGTACGTGGTGGTAATAAATTTTTTCTGGCGTCAAACTTATACACCCTGATCTTTTTTCTCTTTTTTCTCCATTTTCAATAAACTTTAAAGTTGCTTTTTAAAACTTCCGTTCGGTTCTGCCCCTATTTTGGTTAAATTGTTGACTCCCGTTTAAGGGGGGGTAAGGGTTTCAGCGTAAAAAAAAAACACTTTTTTTATGAATTTTTTTTGAAAGTATGGATTGATCAAATTTATTTAAACCTTTTGTACATTATTAAGCATACTTTTAACTATATTCTGTAATTTTTTCATGTCGAAATATTGCAAAACAAGCCGGTGACAGAGCTTGCCCCAGAACGTCTTTGAAAAAATACAATTTGCGGTGATCACTGTATCTCGGTCGAAAATTATCTGAAACCAAAAACCATTAAAATTTAGTCAAAGTATTATCAAATCCTCCCCCCAACGTTCTCCGATTATTTTTTTTTTCATTTAAAAATTTTTGGTGGCCATCTAAAGTGTAAACTGCGATTTTCCACGAAAAATTCCGCCATTTTGTGGGTGGAAAGCCCCCTTAATGTAAAAAAAAAATTTTTACTAAACGTTGGGGGGAGGTATTTTATATGTAGAAAATGTGTACCAAGTTTCAAATGAATCGGTTTAGTAGTTTTTAAATGACAGTGATCACGGACTTTGAAAAAGTAGTTTTGAGAAAAACGCGTATAAACAACATATGCGCCTTATGCGTATAGAGCGCAACCGCCCCTGAATTGGACAATAACTTCAAGAGTTTTGCTCCGATCGACTTAAAATTTTGAGAGTATATTCTTGAAATGTTTAACAATAAGATAAGACAAAAAAAAAAAATTCGATTTTTCGAAAGTGTAAACCCTTACCCCCCTTATTATATTTAATTATTGTTCTTTTTACTGTCTCTAACTGCTTTAAACATTCGGGAACTGCAAAGTGCAATGGAAGCAAAATCAAACTTCTTGGTGTTCCATGATTAAGCTTAGAGGCTTTAGATCAGGGCAGCTTGCTATCTGGCGTGCATACGAAAATTCTCAAAGCAGCGCTGCTTCCACACACACGGTAAAACTGTTAAAGCTCCGCTGGTTACGTGTTCGCGACAGTCGTTGTACTGAAAAGAGAGAAATTTTGCGCTGCTCTCACACACACACAAAACTGAGAATGTATTTTTTTGCGATCTTCGGTTTGGTTCTGAATTATTGAAATGTCATAGCTTCGAAAGATGGTTTAAACTCTGGGTGGGGTTTTTTGGTTCTAAAACTCAAACCATGGTCTATTGCCCACCTACATTTTGCGCCCCCCTCTCTAGAACGGTGCCGAGGACTTACGCGTTAAGCTGGAGAACTCCAATTACTCACCACCACCACCGCAAAATTCAAACACCTCATCGGCCACCACACCGAATGCAGTGCTCGATAACCTCAAAAACGCGGATGGCTCACTCTCAGGTAATCTATCTTCGATAGCGCCAGCCGATATGCTGAACGTGTGGAATGCCACCAAAATGAACAACAAGAACAGTGTGAACACGGCGGATGGCAAGAAACTCAAATGTCTCTACTGCGATCGTCTCTACGGCTATGAGACGAATCTACGTGCGCATATACGTCAACGGCATCAGGGTATACGTGTGCCGTGTCCATTCTGTGAGCGCACCTTCACACGCAACAACACGGTGCGCCGGCACATAGCACGCGAGCATAAGCAGGAGATTGGATTGGCGGCCGGAGCGACCATAGCGCCGGCTCATGTGGCAGCAGCGGCGGCGGCAGCAGCTGCCGCCAATCATTCACCATAGGAAGCGGCCGCAACAGCAGCGGCAGCAGTAGTCATGAGCGCACACAAGGAGGCAGCGAAGCAGCGTAAACGTAAATCACTAAAAATGGCATTGGAGAAGTGCATGCAGCGGCGGGATGCGATGGCCGCGGGCGGGGAGGGCGAATTGAGTGTTGTTTCAGCGGGCACTGAGACAACCATGTCATCGTCGGCTTATAGCTATGAGCAGCAACAACAGCAGCAGCAGCATAAGATGCAGGCTGAGCTATCAGAGCAGATTAAGGCGGCAATGGCGGCGGAACAGGCGCAGGCAAAGGCGGAGGAAATGGAGACGACGGTAAATACCACGTTGACAACATCCACCAATACCACCGGAACCGGCACTGACGGTAGCGAGGCAGAGGCTAGTGATGGCATGGAGGTAGATGACCAACGCATGCCAGAAATTTCACCCGAATCCGAGTTGGTAGTGGTAGAACCAAAAATTGAACCTCTGTCGGATAGCGAGGAAGATGATTCCGATCATTTGCATATGCAGCTATCCGAAACGGAACCTGAAGCCGAACACGAAACTGAACCAGAGCCCGCCAGCCCACCACAAATGATGATGCCCCAAGAAACACCCACATTGACCTCTACGCCCAAGATCAATGTGGAACAGCAGTAAGAAGCTGTTGATGAAAGAACGAACTTTGATGAAGAAGATGAAGATGATGAAGTGATTTACTACGTTTACCAGAAGACGCTGATGAAGTATACTGATGACTACTGTTGCAACTGCTGTTGCCCCTCGGAGACCACAAAACAGAAAATTAAAAACAAAACAAAAAACCAAGTTAATGTTTAACTATTACTAACTTAAGTCTAACTAATCTAACATTTACACACACACACACTCTCTCTTTCACACACACACACATACCGAACCGGAAACGGAAAAAAGAAATTTTCCACTTTTTTTTCTGTTACACACCATAAAATGCAATCCGGCTGAAAAATTGTTTTTTTCAGGGTGCTAATTAAAAAACAAATATGAAAAACTTATAGAAAAAGGAATAACTAAACAAAAAAGAAATGAAGAAAAGTTGGAACGTTTTTGATTGGTACAGACGCCGCAGAAGGATTAATTGAAAGTTTCAAATGGTGTGTACACATTTTTTGTTTATCAACGAAAAGAAGAAAAAAAGAAAAACAAAAACTACTACTACAAAGTTGCCTCAAATCAAAACAAATAGACAGAAAACTACAAAGTAACAATAGCAACAAAACCGCAACCACAAGTACCTGCAATAATTAAAAATAGTATATACAACAACAACTACAACAAACAAAACATAAAAAGAATCCTTAATTCTATTATTTGAAAAGAAAAATCAATCAAAAAAAAAGATGAAAAAAACTGTCAAGTTCAAGCTCATGCTGCTTAACTGCAGCCGCCTCTTTTTAGCCTAGAGTGCAAGACAATTTCTGTAAATAATTTTATTAAATTCCCCACACTTGACTTGTGCGTTTTTCCCCTCTTTTTTTGCTGGGTTTTTCTTCCATCCGTTTGGGCCTCAAAATTTTTCTCAAAACTTTCCACGCTTTTTCGGCTTACAAAATTGAACTTATTTTCCCTCCCCTTTCTTTTGTTATTATTGTTTTTTGATATAAACAATTGGTAAATTGGGTGCCTCTTAAGAAAACAAAAAATAAAAGTGAATTATAAATAAATGACTACTAGTGAAATTTTTTATATAAACAATGAATGTGAAAACAAAGCTTATATATTTAAAACAAAACAAAAAACAAAATAGCAAAGAAAAGTAAAGTAAACAAAAGAGAATAAATGTTTATTATTATGTAATTTTAAACACCACTCAAAAACGTTCTTCAAAACTTGAAAAAAGATACCAACAACAGCAACAACAACAAACAGCAATAAAAAATTACAGCTAACAACTTTTTGGCACACCTTTGGAAAACATTTTTCAACAAAAACCCCTCCCAAAAAAAAATTCAAAAATTCAAAATTATCATTTATGCTGTAAACTAATTGAAAAATATATATATATATTTGTAAAATTGTTGTCTCACACACTCAAACACACACACACGCACACACACACAAAATGCAATTCACCTAAACTGTAAATACAATTTATGTTTAATACACTAAGCGCATATGGTTAGGGAAAACACACCTTAGGCTCGCCAAACTGAATTCAATTTTTTGATTTAATTTTTATGACTACAGGGTGATACATACACAAACACACACACACACACACAAACCGAAACTCAAATAGTATTCAACCATATGAAATGAAGAAAAAATAGCCAAAATGTTAAATCTAGATTATATTATATAGAAACTGTTAAAACACCGCGACATTAATGTCACGTTAACACCCACATACCCACACTTATGCACACACACACACACACACACACACTATCACACATACAAGACAAGGACTAGCTTTTAGGGGTAAATCGGTAATTAAGTAGGTAAAGTTTGATATTTTTTAAAGGTAAAAACTTTAAGGTAAAGAACAGCCCACATTTTTCAAGTTCCTCTTGGATCCTATCATCAGCAGACTTAACTGTCTACTTACTGTCTATAACTGCTTGGGAATCGTAAAGCACAAGCTACCAAAAGACACACAGAAGAAGTTTAAAAGCTTAAGTTTACTTTGAGTAATACTCGTTTTGGTAAAAAAGAAAACTAATTTAAGCACTTCTTACTAAAAGATATGATTTTGAGATTTTTTTTTGCAAAAAAAGAAACAAGAAATTGCTAAGATTGTTCAATTGCCAGAATCGGTAAACAAGACCGGGCTAACGACCGCTGAGAACATTACCCCGAGCCAGGCTCTTATGATTTTTAGTTAGATTTCATACCATGTGCCTCGAACAGTGTAAAGTCCTATGCTCACTACGAGCAAATGACGGATATATGTTTCCCACACCGACAATTTGAAATGAAGTTAAGTATTCGCACTTAGAACTACCAACATGTAGGCCTATTAGACTATCATATCTCTTAAAATGTGAAGGCAGTCTTCATTCCCTATACGAGCAAAAATGTGCGTTTCCACCCAACGTATGTATCTGGCCCAATAGAATACCTTTAGTTTCTCTTAAAATCGAAGTCTGCTTTTCCTGAGAGATGTGGTTTTCAAACGGACATCACTTATTTTTACGATAGTTTCTCTTAAATTCGATATCCGTTTTCCTTAGAGAACGGGCTTCAAAAAGATTCAATTTTAATACGTTTTGGATCCCCTTTCGCTATCGAAAAAGTGTCAAGAATGGACCCGAACTTAAGTTTTGCTGCCACAAGCTGAGCGAGATAAGTAATACTTTTACGGAACAAAATCGGACACGTTCTCGATAGTTTTGTAAGAGAAAATGTCGAAAGCGGATCCGTTCTCGAGGTCAATTGTCAAGTAGGTTGTGCAATTGTTGCCATCCATTGACGAACATGTTTGTGCCAACACACAAGATAGAATCATTTCTATTTTTTTGCAAAGAAAAACGTCGAACAACGATGAACACTTCGTCGAACCGAACAATTTCGACGAGCAAATTTGTGTCATCCTTTAAGGCAGGGTTCCCCAGGGAGAGGCTCTCTGTCGCTCTCTAACACATCTCTCGACGATCCGCCGTTGGCGTGCCGGGCACGCATTACGCGCTTGCATCGAAAGTATGTTCGGCCCCCAGAGAGCGCTCGCTGGGGACCTGCTTTAAGGCAGCGATGTTCAAGAAGAGCGAGGCCAAAAAGTGAGAGTGTATTGGTGTCCAGCTTTGGACTGCCCTGCTCAACGTCTGGGCATCGAATGCAAGCAAAGAGAGCGCAGTTCCAGACTTCGGCATGCGCTCAGCTCGTGTGCGTGTAAATAGCCGATTGCGCTCGGCCACTGGGGGCTATGGAGGAACATCGCTGCTTTTAAGGTTATCTGATCGATATTGTGCTTAAAATTTTCATCTAAAAAAACGCTCAGAACTTAAAATAAAAATAGTCAAAACATCAACCACCAACCATCGGTTAAGTCTGTCCCGAAACTAAATTTAATTGTTTCATCCGAAATTTTTTGTTAGAGGCAATATAAAAATATCAAACTTTACCTTTACAAACCTACGTTTTACAGTTCTACCCCTAAATTAAGTTCTTGTTAGCCAGGCAGCGGGCCGTTCATTTTTATCGGGCCGTTTATTATCCTTATTTTGTTTAGTAAAAACAACTAAACTATATATTAGTAGTTTTAATATAATTTCGTGAGAAAAAAAAAACACCCCCAGTTTGTTCTGTGATGTGCAATGTTCAACAACACATAACGTTTTGACATTGCAAAAGTTTATGTTTTTTGAATTATCATTTTTAATTTCCTTTCACCTAATTGATAAAACATGTTTAAGTCGAGCAATTTTGCGTAATTAATTGCAATAATTTACAATTTAACATTTAATTAATTTGTGTTGCTTAACTTGAACCACCACCAACCCCCCTCATATCCTTAAGCTGCTGCGGCTCTGGAGTTTCAACGTTCGCTGGAGTCTGAATTACATTTTATTTTTAAGTACGTTGAAACTCTGCCCAAAGCGGTGAACAGGGTGAGAGGGGATTATTTTTGGTTATGCTTGCACTTACTTTCGCTTATATGTAGGTTTAGTTTATACGAGTATATACGTATATATATAAATTGTGTATTTTTGTAAATCAAACTCAGGAACTCATATACCTCAGATGGAACTACCTCTTTGTTTTTTCTTATTTATGGCAAAACATAGAAGAAAAACACACACACAACAAAATAAGAAACAATTTTTTTGTTGTGTAATTAAAAAGATGCTAGAAAACAGCTTTAGTTTTTAGGCTTTTTTTCGTTTAGTTATTTTTAGACAGCAACAACAACAATAACTACTACTACTACTACTACAACTATGATTACTTATTATAATTTGAATACAAATTCAAAAAGACAGTTGAAGCAATAGCAAATAATGAAAATCAAAAAATACAAACAAACCAACCAAAATCGAACTGCAATAGTAACATAAACTACCTCAAAAGAAATATGCATATAAAAAGCCATAGACTGCTCAGTAAAATATAGTTAAAAAGTAAACAAAATAGAGAAAGGTTACAAGAATTTCATTTGGATAAATTTAATTTTTATATATTTTTTTCGTTTGTTGTAAAATGGTGACACTTAAGCTCTCACATACACACGCACACACACACACACATAAACATAAACACATACACACATGCACATAAAATAAAATGTAATAGGTATTTAAACCTGGGGCTTGGTTAAGACAGACAGAGTTAAAACTAACAGACATTCAATATGCTAGATGGCGCAGTTGAAAGAATACAAGAAATCCGTTACAAAATCCTCTCACAAATCAGTTAATTAACCTTTTTCTTGAGAATATTCTATTTTATGAAGAGTTTTGTCGTTTTTGAATTAAGATCAATCGGAATTTATAGAAGTTCTGTTATCCCACACAGAGAAAAAAGGATATGCAAAAATATCCATTGGATGATTTCACTTAGCCATTTGAACTGGATATGTCTTTAATATCCTTTTATCATCCAATGGAACTGAAAAATCATCCAAAGGATATGAAAAATTCTCATCCCTTGGATGAATTTTCAGCCTCGTTGGATGAAAAAAGGATGTTAAAGAAATATCCAGTTCAAATGAATATTTTTGTTTTTTGAATCTTTTTTTTCTGTGCAGAAGCAATGAATTCGGTTAAAACGTTTTTTCTATTAAGAATATGAAATGAATTTTGAAGTTAAAGACGAATAACTAATTATAGAAGTTTTGCAGACGTAAAATGTTTCAATGGTCCAATGGAAAACTAGAAAATTTGCAGCTTTCTTCTAAAACGAACTTATCTTGAATATTTGAAACTCCGAAACGTTTTTTGCAAGGTTGCTATGCTTCTAAAAATCGCTTCACAGATCGAACATCAAAATATTCAAGAGTTCAGTCTTGCTCCAAAACTTTCTAACGATATAATATTCATATATACCAATGTTCGAACCAAAACCAATGATTCAATGCTTCTAAGAGCGTTCGATGCTTTTAAAAATCGGTCCGCCAATCGAACCTTCTTCAATATTTCAATAGTTTTGCAGTTTTGCTTCTAATATTCACAGATCGAAGGCAGAAAAGTTAAATAATTGGATGCTTCGAAAGCTTTCTAAAGATCTTATAACCATATGAACCAATGTTCGAACCAAAACCTAAGATCGATGCTTCTAAAAGCGTTTGATGCTTTTATAAATCGGTCCGCCAATGGTCCGCCTTCTTTATTATTTCAAGAGTTTTTCAGTCTTGTTTCTAATATTCACTGATCAATGACATAAAAGTTAAATAGTTGAAACTCCGAAATCTTTCTAACGATCTTATAACCTTAATAATCAAAACCTTGGATGCGATGCTTCTAAAAATCGCTGCACAAGTCGAACTTTCTTCAATATTTCAAGAGTTTTACAGTCTTGCTTCAAGTATTCACACATCGAAGACTTAAAATTTGAATAGTTGGATGCGAGATTAAGTAATGAACCAAGGCTCGCGCCATTACCTACAGTTCCGCAAACCGAACCTTCTTCAATATTTCAAGAGTTTGCAGACTTGCTTTTAATATTTACACATAAAAATTTTAGAAACTCGACAAAAATAGTTTCGAAAATTTTCAAGTTATCTAATGAGATTTGAACCAAGTTTCAAATCCAAGTCAAGGGTTCGATCCCAGCCCAGCAAGCAAAGTTCGGTGCGCTGCATTGGGTGTCTGAAAAGAGTCGAGCTTAAGAGCGTTTTTGAAGTAAGCATTTAATAAATTTTTGATCACATTCGTGTCCTCGGTCTGATTAATATGGTCATAAATGCGCTCTTTTTCTGATCAGAAATTATACTTTTGTCGGGGAGAAAATGGTACCCTAGGCGCGACTTTTCCGAATCATTTTGCGAGACTTTTTCGAGTCAAAATTCAATAAATCACATTTTGAGCATATTCATGAGTAATTTTGGAGTCCTCTTTTAATTGTTAGGTATTAATCTCTTTTTAATCATCAAAAGGGATCGTAAAAGGCTCATTAAGGGGATTTTATTGTTAAAACTATCTTCCAAATGTTGGGTGGAATGCCTCTAAAGCAGGGGCCGTTACATCGCTAACTACTGGGCATAGGCAAACTCTCAAGGGCTGCGCTGCCGTCAAACAGACACTATAAGCTCGTTGCAGAGCAAAGTGAATAAGGTTTTGTGCTGCTCTCAACTTCTAAGTGTCAGAGAGAGAGAGAGACAGACATACGATTTTACTGTCCTCTCCATTTGTTCTGGCCTGCTGTTGATGCGCACACATACCAATACCAAAAAGTGATTGCGTTTCTTAACGGTCCCTGCTTTAAAGCATGCAGCTCGTGCAGATCCTTTTTCAATATTTCAAGAACTAGTAACCAATTGTGCCATCTAGTGTAAACAGTGTCTTTGTTAAAACATACATAATTTGCCTGTCCAAAACCAGTCCCCACCTCAAACCTTTTGGGAAAATTTTATGTTTTTTCGGACACCCCTTGAAAAATGGAAAATATTTACAAAAATCGTCTGTTCAAAAAGGAAACAATTTTTGGCTTAAAACAAAATTCAGTGGTAAAATTTCAATAACAGAAAACAGTTTTTTTTTAGATAGGTTTTTGTAAATATGCGCTAAATTTAAAGTAAAAAACACACACACAAAATTTAAAGAATAACACACACCTCCCCCCACACACACACACACACACGAACATTTAATGTACAATTCTAAAAAAAAAAACAAATACTTTTGGCTAAAGCTAAACATTCTAACATATTACTATACTCTCCTGTATGTATGTGTAGAGAAGATTTAGAGATAAACATAAATTTCGGCAAAGCAACTAAATGAGGCAAAAGAAAATAAAAAATAATAAAAACCAACCCTTATTATAATCTAAACATCAACAATACAAAGAAATTATTTAAGGCTACAAAATTTATGATAAAAAAAAACACAAATTAACGGTATACTTTTGATTGAGCTAAGCGTAACTACTACTGTCCAGATAAGTAAAATTTTTGGCAAGGTTAAAAAAAAACAAAATTTTCTAAAAAGAAAAAACCAAGCAACATAATTTAGGCTTAAATTTTCGGCTAAAAAAATATTAAACCACAAAAATACAAAAAAAAAAAAACTAAAATTACAAAATATGCATTAAACACTACATATACACATAAATACATACATATATATAAATTACTATTTATGTCTTTTAGGCCACCAAAACTTTCGACAAGCGGCATAAAATAATTTCTTTGTAAGTAAGCCCCCCGCCTCCCCTCTCCCCCACCACCCCACTATAAAAAAAAACAAATGAAGAAAATTCAACACAAATGTCGCCATTTTGCATTTAGAAAGAGCGTACAGAGTCGTCACCCACGTCACATTTTCAAATGTCTACCAAATAAAAACAAAAGATAAATGTTTTTGATGTACATACATATACATATATATAATCATATAATATAACTTTGTGTTTCCTTTTGTGTTTAAGTTATTTTGATAAATGTATACATAACTACGGTAAACTGTAAACAGGTACAAAAATAATAAGTTTACACACAAAAACACAAACTTTTCGAGAAATAATATTGAGTATATGCACTTACTACTAAGTACGGAGCTATGTAATTTTTGTTATATATTTTTGTTAGTAATTGTTTTCTATTAATATTTAGTTTAATATCATAATTATATATAAAAAAACACAACAAAAACCAAGTGAACATAATGGGAAAATGAAGCCAATTGTACTTATGTATAATTATAAATTTCTTTCTAATTTCTAAACAAAAAACAATAGCAACGGGCGAACATTTAAGTTATTTTAAATAACTATAAAACAAAAGTTGTAAAAGGTTTTAATGCACCAACACCACCACCGAAACGAGGCAGCAGCAGCTTAGCAGCAGACGAATGCTGCGGAGCTACTGCTGCCTTATTTAGCTAGTGCATAAGTTTTAAGCTCAACAACTGCAAACAAAACAAAGAATTGGCTTGTTTTAAACACACACACACACTTTTAATTTGTAACACTTTAAATTTATCTAAATATAATATAAAAAAAAACACTAAATAAATGTTAAAACCCAAAAGCAATTGGCAATTTTTATTTGTTCTTTTTTTCAGTTTGTCTTTTTCTTTTTCAACTTTTTTTTTTTTGGAGAAATATGTATACCATTTCACACACACACACACCCTATCTAAAATTAAAAAACAAGTACATGTGTTTAGGCCTAAGCAACTTTACAGTTCAGTTCAAAAATTCTTAGATAACCAATCAGTGTTTGTATTCATACATACGAGTATATAGATGTCTAGCATCCTCTCAACACAATATGTGTAAGTCAAGTTGTTGTAAGGAAGATGGTCAAATCCAAGTACAAATTATATTTAATGTATGTGTGTTTTTTTTTTTGGATTCTAGTTCTAGTTCTTTGGTTTTTAAATATATATTTTTTAGTTTACTTAAGTCACACACTAAAAAAAAAACAAGCATAAAAGAAAACAAAACATACAAAACAAACTTTTGGAACAAAGACAAGTACAAAATTTCAGGTAAAAACAAAATTTAGCAGATAAATTAAAATTAATGCATATATTTATAAATGCAAACAAAAAACACGTACAAATTTTTCGGCATAAAGCAAAACAAAAAAAGTTAAAAAAAAATTTGACAAAAATATCTGCCAAAAAAGAAAAGGCATTTGGTGTGACTTTAACGGAAATATTTAGTTTTTATGCATAAATATCCCAAACTAAGAGGTTATACTACTATATATGTTGCATATATGCTTAATAAAGATTATTCATTTGGTGTGAAAAAAACTGAAAAAAGCAAAAGCAAAAGCTTCGAACTTTCTGGCTAAAAAAATTGAGCAAAAAATCTCCGCTCCACTTGATTAGCGCATATTTTTATTCTATTCCTTACATCGTTCTATATTCCATATACTTACAAATAAAACTTTTTTTCCCGCTTGGTTTTAGATTTATCTTTTTGGATTGAGTAATCCAGTAAAGTTGATCTTCAGCGGCTAGTGAGTGAGTATGGTGTGTGAGTGAGTATTGCAAATGCATTACTTTTAAGCAATGCCTTTCTGAAATACAACTGTGGAAATTTTCTGTAACCAGCAGGTTTCTCCATTCTCGTATAAAAAATATTTCAGATGAGATTTTCTCCTGGACTGCAAGCCAGATAGAAGCCGACTTTGTTAAAATCATTTCGATTTTGACTCTTGTGTTTTTCAAACCAAAACAGGATATTAAACCTTGTTGCAAATAATGAATGAGGTCGCTGTATTAAAAAATTATTGATTTTATGATTATATACTCCATAACCAATACCTTTTGACTGCAAGCCAGATAGAAGGGAAGGTTCTCCTAACCAAAAAGTTTTGGAGAAGGACATGTAATAGTCCGAAGCTGCCAAGTCTGAATTGTGTGGGGGGGAAAAGGGTGGGGGGTGTGTTTTTATTTACGTCGTTGAGTTTTACAACAATCAGGACATTCTCGAAACATGGTTCCCAAAAGAATGCTTAGCACACTTCACTAGGAGATTGCACTACAAACTTTTGCAGTATGATAGAAGGCATATAATCTGTATGAAAACTGATGCACGTTCCTTTTGGCAGTAGGTTAGAAGCGAAGATGTCTGCACAACATACAAACGTCCCTTCTAATGGCACGCATGCAGCACCCGTGCTATTTTAAACCAATATGCGAAATGAGGCCCGAACGATTGACGACAGTTCGTTTTTTTCAAACATGTTCTTTTTGCCGAATGTTGGAA
Source organism: Lordiphosa collinella (assembly GCA_018904265.1). Taxonomy (NCBI): domain Eukaryota; kingdom Metazoa; phylum Arthropoda; class Insecta; order Diptera; family Drosophilidae; genus Lordiphosa; species Lordiphosa collinella. The sequence continues at coordinate 67,261 of JAEIFV010000786.1, forward strand.
GGCATAAAATCTGCATAGCATGCAAATGTCCTTTCTAATGGCACGCATACAGCATGGATCAGAGAGAACGGTCGCGTTAGACAAATTTAATCTTTCAGCAATCTTTCGATTTGTTATTCGACTACTTGCATCGACCAACGACTTTATTTTATCCACATCGGCTTCAAAAGTCCTTCCAGGACGTGGTGCATCCTCAAGGTCGAAATTGCCGGAACGAAATTTTGCAAACCAATTTTGGCATTGGCGTTCGATCAACACATCTACTCCGTATACATCGCATAATTTTCGCCTTGAGCTGCATTTTTACCCTTTTGGTAGTAAAACATAAAAATATGCGGAAAATGCTGTTTTCGATCTGCCATGTTTAATAGGGTACCAAACATGAACTGTTCCAAAAAAATTTTACAAAATCTTTTTATAAACAAGCCTTACCATATCAGCTGTTCAAATAAATAACGGTAAAGCGGTTAAGTGTGAAGTTGGCTGCGAAAAAATTCAATAAGATCAACTGTTATCATTAAGAAATTACTTAGTGAACGACCCAAAATCTTATTGATAAACGATATAAAAGTCCCCTCAACTCAGGGATGCAAGCCTCTTAAACTTAAGGAATGGTTCTATTCAGTGATTCAGACATTTTTTGAACCGCCGGCTCGGTTTATTATATAGCTTTTTGAGCCTCATGAACCGCAGTTTCGGTTCGGTTCAAACGAATATAATGGAATATTTATAATTCTAGCATCAATATTTGACTTGGCTTACTTACGAAATTGAATTCCCAGAATACAATTATATGTTTAAGGTTTGTGCTTCGAAAAGAGTGTCTAATTCTATTCGGTTGGTTGCCTCTGAAAGACAAGTCATCCTTAAGGGCTACATCACACCGGCATCGCTGATCTTCCTTGTAGAGGGTTGAATAAAAATGTTCTTAGAGAATGATTTAAATTCCCAAAAATACAAGTTCCATTGTCTACTGGCGCCGCGCAGTCTTATTTAAAATTGCCTCGCTTCTTGGCGCCAGCCTCGTACAAGGAGACAGAATGACAAGTGCAATGGCCTCGCTTTGAACAACAAATGTATTGCTTATCGGGGCACGGCGCCAGAAGAGAAGACTCTAAATACAAATACATGCAGTGTGTGTCTGGCTTGTCGACTCGAGCATCGCTAATTACTGTTGTTTTTTCTGTTATTGTTGTTAAACAGCACCCAAACTTAAACTTCGTGCCCACCGCTGGTCTAAAGATGTGCGTTTTCAATTTCAAGTATTTTCGATTAAGGCTTGCGGTTCGGCTTAACAGTGGGAGCAACAGGTTTGATTCGGTTCGGACTAAAAGTGATTCAAATAACTTTCAGTCCTCCATCTTAGTGCTTGATGAATGCCTGAGCATGAGGAATTGCTCCTATTGATGAATGATTTGAGTAATTCCCGTCAGAACAGAGATCCGTGACTAAGCAATCAGCAAACCCAGCTTTTGATTCAGGAGGAAGTTGTTTAAAATATGCATTGCCTATTTTTAGGAGTTCAAAAAATAGAGTTCGAATAGAGTAGCGTAAAAGTTTTTCAATTCACTGAACAACTTCACTTGTTACTTTTTTCAAAGTGACTCAACTCATATTGCTCAGTTATTCACATGTGCAGTTTTCCAGTTGTTTAGTTGACGATTAGCGATCACTTAAACTAGTGATAGGATGTTTCCTAAAACACAGTAAGAGCAGAGCAAATAACAGCTGCACAGCAATAACTCACTGACCAATTTACTGAACAAGTCACTGATCACGTCACTGAGCAAGTCACTGAACAAGTTGCTAAACAACTCGCTGAAAAATCAATGAACATGTCATTGAACAAGTCACTGAACAACTCACTGAATAAGTCACTGATCAATTCATTGATCAAATCACTGAACAACTCACTAATCACTGCACAAGTCACTGAACAATGAACAACTCATTAAACAAGTCACTGAACAAGTCACTGAACAACTCACTGAACAACTCACTGAATAATTCACTGAATAAGTCACTAATCAAATCACTGAACGAGTCGCATAACAAGTCAATGTATCAGTCACATAACAAGTCACTGTTCCAGTCACTGAACAAGTCACTGTAGCATCACATAACAAAAGCGAACAATTGAAGAAGAACATGTTCACTTGTTCAGTTTAGTGAACAACAAATTTTGGTTCACTCATTTATGAACAACTCAACAGTTAGGTAGAAGCACTCATTCCCTTCCTACAGATTTCTGTACGCCAATACAGTAATCGCAAGTAAACACGTTATGCGAAATCGAAAGATCTCTTTAATGAACTATAGGGAAGCGTCACCGTTTTCGAAGATGTACAATTTATGTTGGTTAGAGACATGCCAGGTATCAGCACTATCAATTGATAGATCATTTTCAAAAAGCTCCTAGCAAAACATGATTCTTCTTGCATTGGCCTAAAATTCTTATCTACCTTTGGGAATAAAAGAAAAGATAGAAGAGTGCCAGAAAAGTACAACATTCGGGAGAGTAAAGAGTTTTTCATTCTTCCAATCGATTTAACTATTCCCCGCAACGGTTGTCAAACACACTAATTGTCGATAAAGACAAAATCTACAAAAAACTGAAATATGGATATGGAACTGTGCGAACATATTTCTAAGTTTTCGTCTTTCTGCTATTAAAAAGATTAGAAATAGGAGGAAATGCCACAACTGAAATAATTGACAGCATTTTCTTGTTTTCCTCCAGTTACATATGAAATTTTTCAATCCAGCGCAACGTGTACAACCTCTTAGATAAGTTTTCACAAAAATTTTCATTTCTTAATTTTCACAACAAAACTTGAGTTACACATCCAAAAGAAAGAAAAAAAAAAAAAAAATTAAAATAAAATTCAACTTTTGTGCTGAACTGCAAAGTTTTCAAAAACATTTTGATTTCCAAAACAAAGAAAATTCACAACAACAACAAAAAAAAACAGTCCATAACTAATGTAAATTAAAATGTACTTAAAAAATATGTGTAAATGTAGTTTTAATAAAAGAAAAGAAGAGCAAACTCAGGGCATTATCAAGACTCACGACGATGTATACATGCATTTAATAAAATGGAAAATCCGCAAAAATAACGAAACACTTTTTCGATATGTATTACAATTTAAACGAGAAAATATGTAATAATCATGCAAAAAACGATTATGAACAACTCAGGTATTAAATTTAACAAAACCAAAGGGAAATATTTTTAAAAATCAAGAGTCAACATTTTCAAAAGTTGTGCAATATTTCGTAAAAGTTTTCTAAATACGTAATAGTATTAATACTCTAAACAAAAGAAAAACCAAAAAACTAAAATAATAATACTGAGAATGCGATTGAGATTGAGCTGTTCATAAGGCATGGATTTGGAATGGTTAGGCATGGTGAGAGGCATGGTGAGTTTTTGTCTAGATGTACTTACTCCTCCCCCTTTAGTATTTTCAGTTTTCTACACTACCAAACACACAGCACCACAAACAAACAATCACACAATACACTCCCCAACAAAACAACACTCAGACAACACTCAAAAATAGTCGAATAAATAGCTAAATGAAATCGAGTTTATACTATAAAACTAAATAAATAAATAACAAAAAATGAAAGAAGAAGGAAAACATAAAACTGTGATCAACATTTGATTGTCAAGCGCAAATGTTTGCATATACGAAAAAAAATCTAAATGAGAACCACTTTTTAATTTCGAATTGACGACGACGACGACGAGAATTGGCAAAAATGTCGAAGTAAATAAATATTGAATTAGCCGAAATATTAAACTTGAAAAGATTTACTAAGCAAATACGAATTAATTGAATTGAGTTTACTTTCGCAGCCTGATTAAACTCTGATTAATTTGATTTCTCTCTGACACACACACTCGACAATTTCTGCATTGTGTAGTGCACTTTAGTTAAAAATTAAAGTCTGAGAATTTACATTTACACTTGTATGTAGAAATGGTATCCACCCGATTTAAAAAAAAAACCACAAAAAATTGTAATTAAGTTTCTTAAACTACTTAAACACGCATACTTATGTACTTACTATTTGGCTATGTATGTATGCAACAGAAATGGAAACGAACGGAAAAATGCATTTGATTTCTATATAACTGAAATATATGTGCAGCTTGGTATATATTTTAAATGAAACGAAAAAAAAATTTAAAAAAAAAAAACAAAAATACACACTCACATGAATTCGGATTAACCAAAATTTACGATTATGCCATAACGATTTTTGTGTAACATATAAAAATTAAGCTAAAAAAACCAAAAACAAAACACACTGAACAAAAACAAACGCATTGTAACAAAAACTCACAAAGCAAAGGAAATGGAAAACATTTAAGACCGAACGAGAAAAGTAAGCATAAAAAGTATATGAACGAACCTAAATTCAATAAACTTGTTGCTAAAATATAATAAAATAAATCAAGTGTTTTACTGATGATATTGAAACGGTTAAGCTAGACAGTTTTGAAATCAGAGATGTGTTGGGGGTAACGAGGCGAAAGGGAAAGGCACAGATTTCAGCTAGCAAGATCAAACACACAATGCATCGAATATAATACAGAAGACGAATTCCAAGAAAAAAGTAATTATTCTATGAGTCAAAAAAAAAACGGTCAACAAATTTGTAAGCACGTTGTAAAAAGGCTTATTAACTAGGGAATCTTAACAAAGAAAATCAACAAAATTTAGAAATAAACTAATGTCGACTCCGAAAAAGTATACTTACAAAATACTTAGAACTATAATCAGGTATGCATCTAGATAATTTTGAAGGTAAATAGTTTTTGGTTGGGTCAGAAGGAACGGGAAAGTTAAGGCGACATAAGAGCTCAGATGAATCTACATCACCATAAATAACTTATGAAGAAAAGAAACTCCTAAGGCTGTTAGAGCATTGTAAAGAAGTTTTGTGGAATAGGAATTATTAAATTCCTTCGACCTATGTTTAATGAATCCAAATACACCCACCCACTATTCGCCTTATAAACAAAAGAGGAGATATGAGGGTTGAAACACAATTTGAGGTCGACAAGTTTTCCAATATTAACTACAGTCGATATACGAGGCAAGGGTTCATAGATACAATCGAATAGGAAGCCAGCGAATGCTTGCAACCACGTAAGGTCATAAGCATAACCTTGGAGCAATTAAGGTGAAAATTATTAACCAAGCAGCAAGACCTCTGTTAAGATCATCTTTCAATCCAATATATGTAGTTCATCGAGTCGCTCAAACTTTAAATAAGATTTAGTTCATCGGCATACATTAATATCTGAGAATAACATAATATTATGGTGAGATCATAAGTAAAAGAGTGAAAAACGAAGGACCTAGGAGGCTACCTTGAGGTACACCAGAGGTTACAGACACACGCTTAAAAGTCTTAGAGCTCCGCATAACTTTTTAAGTTCTATCTTTAAGATAGGACGAAACCCAAAGCACAAAATTGGAGGGAAATTCTAATCGATCAGGCTTAAAAAGGTTAAGATCATGGTTCACAGAATCAAATGTTTTTATGATTTCACACCGACTTCAGTTTGCATTTTCATAAGGAATCCATTACACAGCCAGTCAATGATTTTGGTGCAGGCAGGCGCGGCAAGTACGGGGGGCACGGCACTTCAACCAAATTCTTGGTGGTTGATCCAGAAATCATAAATAAATTACATAAGATTCGTTCGATTCAGTCGAGTGTCAGCCATGACTCAATATATGTTGAACTGTTAAATGTAAATAATTTTGACCTAGTTGCACCAACAATATTGTGGCTATACACCAAATTGTCTCGTTGAGTATAAAATGGTAGAAAGTTTTTCTATTGCTCTATAATAAGTAATTTTTAAAATTTGATCAAGCTGATTTTTTCTTAAGTCTGGAGTCAAGTAGTTCAGCCGATTCTTTCGATAGACTGAGGTTCCGAATAAGATAATTTGAATAGTTCATACTTTTATCTCATATATGTGATTTAGTTCGTGAACGCTCTGCAAAGTATGGCCGATTTGCATGCAAATTTTTATTTATCGATTTTTACAGTATAGTTTTTAAAGCAAAATGCACCGTATGCTTAAAAACTACACTGGCGCTCATCCAAAATACAAATCTTAATTTAAAATTAATTTAAACTTGGATTCTAATACAAATCGGTCAAACTTGGCAGATCGATCACGAACTTATATCTTATGAAATACATAAGGCTTAATTCACATTTAAGAGATAAAAGTATAGACTATACAATGAGCAAATAAAATTTTTTAAAAATTTGTATAGTACATTGGACCAAGCAAAACAGCCAAATAAGACATTTTCTGCATTTTCATGCCTAATTTACAGTTAATCCATTAGAGATATGGAGTTTCTAACGCCAAATTTGGATTCAGCATAAAAAACTTGTGTAGAATACATCATTCTTTTAGCTTTAAAGATCCTGTGCTGAGAATATATCAATTTAGAAAACTTGTCAAAATACTTATGCCCACCTCCGTTTGGACAATTAGGTTAATATTTTCTAACCCCAGCAGCTGATTGTAGACTACTTATGAATTATTGAAAGCGGACTTTCGTACCAGTATTCGATAAAAATTTCAAAATTTTAGGATTTTTTGTTTCAAAGATATAATGGTTTGTTTATGAAAATTTTTTTGTCAAAATAACTATGCCGACTAGTGTACATATGCGATCAAGTGGTTTCTGAAAGCTTCATCAAAATCAAATATATTTCAATACAAAGAATTTTGAAGATAGCGGAACAACGGTGCCAGATCGAGGCTATACGGTGCACATGATATCATTTCAGAATTCATTTTGACGAGTTAACAAAGATCATCTTTAGTTAGGGATTTGAATTTATTGTCATATTATACATTTTCCAATTTTTCCTATTTCCAAAAAATCCTTACTATTCTGTTAAACCTTTCAAGTATCCTGGATTTCAATCGATTAAATGGGCCACGTATTCTTTTCCATCTCCAGAGCTCGCAGGCAAAGCAAAAGCAGCTGACCATCAAAGCTAATATAAACAGCATCAATATCCAGGAGATATCATCCAAGGTAATGGCTTCGGGATCAGGTTTCGGATGACTAAAGTCTTCAAGTGGCATTTTATCGTATCGAACCAGTTCAAAGAATTCACTTCTAGTCCAAAAATCCATTAATCCAAATTCTTGCATGCGCGACATATGCTCCTGAAACAAATCACGATAGGGCAGGTGTCTTCGAACCGGGAAGCTGAGGTACACAAATCGGCTCAGGCAAAGGTCATTCGAATAGTAGAAAACCGGCTCTTCGAAGAACTTCTGCTGTTCCTGATAGGATATCCAGCTTATATATAATATGGGATAAATATAGCTGGCATTAAAGCTGTTGCGGATAGCTAAAAACTCATGATAGTCGTCGATAATTCTGACAACATCTGGGCTCATATTTCTCCAAGTCAAATTGAAATTAATAAGCAGTAAGTCCAGCTCTCTTTTGGTGGTTAAAATCACAAAGCGTGAGGCACGCACATCCTTAAAGAATCGTATCGACGGTTCTGGGGGTGCTTCGGTGAAAAAGGACTGCAAATAGGATACGTACATGGTGGTCATCATAATGCTGGCAAAGCAAAGTATAAAAATTATGAACTTGAGATGGTTGCTGGGATTCATGGTTACGGGAAACGACTGGCCCAATAGGCCACGTAGGCTCTGGTGATTAAGCAGAATGTTCGACAGGCTCAGATCCTGCCAGGATAACTTCTGGCTGTATATTAAAAGCAGAGAAAATAAACAGAATATTATAAAGATAATCCCCAGCACTGGTGGATCCACTATGATCGTATATATCTGATTAAAGGGCAATCTGGCTGGAATGGGTATCATAAAACAGTAGCTGGTTAATACATATGGATATGTTAAAAAGTCCAGGTTCTTCTTGTCAAAAGTTGTGGAAACTGCAGTGCCCACATCCAATTGATTTTCCTCCGTCCACTTCGCTATGTCACCAAAGTAACTCGTCCTATTAAAACTTTTTGTCTCTGAGCGCAATTGCAACGTTGCGTTAACTTTTCGGGCAAAACTTTTTACCAAATTGGCCAATTTACCAATTATTTTAACCTGACCCGTCTTTGTGTCATCATAAAGCCAACTGCGAGTGGATTCTGTGCGAATGATGGCTCCCTTCATGTCCAGAAATTGTTGCATAAAAATGTCCTCCGATGAATAAAATTCCAGCTCTTTATAGTTGGGGGACTGCAAATAGCGACAGGCATAAATGAGGCTTCTCCCGAAATCTAGCAAAGCTATGTTGTACTGTTCCCTGGCAAAGTACTTGCCACACACAACTTCTGGTTGTATAAGCTCATCCTCCAAATAGATCAAACGCCTGGTACCTTGCAGCTGAAATAAAGTGCGATTGTTCTGCTCCATTTCACCATTCGCTCCACAAATGAGTATCAATGCCAAGCTGCCGAAATTCCAGTCGTAGTCAGTGCTACCTGACTTGGCTAACAAACTTGTGACTTTCAAATTTGGCAACACAGCATGGAACATGCATTCGGGTCCATAGACTAGCAAGGTATTGTAGTGCTGTTTGAAGCGTAGCCTGATGAGCAACACCCTTAGTTGCTTCTCCAGTTGCGAGTCGAACTCGTTGTGCTTAAGCAAATTGAAGAACTGAGCTTCCAACTGCCCCAGGCAGTAGAGAATAATAGCTAACCAGCCAGTCGACATCACGAAACTGCGGTCAACTTCTGTACAGGCAAACATTTTTGTGCTTTGCTCGTACACTGGACAAAAATAATAAGCAAAAAAATCTAAAATCCTTTGGGGGATTGATAAATATTCCTGATTACTTAACTTCAACCGATTTGCAGTTCAAGTTTAAACGTATTCAGTTCCCAGTGAAGCTTGCATGTGCAATGGCCATAAACAAGTCACATCGGCAGTCGCAGGAAGTGTGTGGCATAATTGTCATGCTCTTCACACGACCCATATTTTTTAATGATCGTAAGGCTAATTAATAAATATACTTTGATACATTGTGTTCGGTGATGGTAATTTCTTTAATATAAACATAACCGTAGCGCAACCCGGTTGTTAAAGCGCAATCCAATCCGACTGTCAATGGACCAGTATTCGGTGTGGTTAAGATCGTTAACGAGTATAGCCATGTGGCGTGCTCCCGAGTTAGGAAATCATCCGCACTCTTCATTAACAAACCGCAACAGAAACCCAAAATTGAATTGAATACAATCATTGGTATATTCTTTTCTTTAGATTTGGGTCATGGTGGTTACCTTACCGCTTTACAAGTAAGTACTGCAATAAGTACCTACGATTGGGTAGCGACATAATACCCACTCACTAAACGATGATTTACCCAACCTGCAAAATATATTAAGACCGTACAGTGAAGGGTTGTTAACGGTAGAATTTTCGATATTAATTCAAATATCTTTTATATTTTAGACCAGCCATGCCCAGCCGTATGCTCTTTGGGTGCGTTTTGTTTTTGTAATTGCACCGAAGATAGGAAATTAATGGTCATATACGTGCAATGCGCGCGGCCCGACCCATGCAAACGTTTCGTTGTGTGCGCGCGAAAAAACGGGTTTTTCTTATTTGATTGGCGTTTGCGCGTGCAAGCAAACTGACTAACAACAGTGTTTGTAGCTTTTTTTTGTGAGTATTGCAGAGAGTGGTGACTGGTGTAAAGTTTATTCAAAGAAAAAACTTTTCATTAGATAATGCTCAGCGCTCGCCCAGTTTTAGACAAAACAAAGTGTGCCGGGACAACGGGACAGTTGAGTAGATGGAAAATGTAGACGGTAAATGGGGCGTAGCAACGCACGAAGGCACTCAGCTAGTTTTGTTAATAATTATAAATGAAAACTGACATGCCGAATAAAACAGCTTATTTTCACTTAAAAGGGATATTTTTAGCAGTGTAAATTGGGTGATTGTGATAATTTAGTACGTGCAATTAAAGGGGAAATGTTAAGCATGTAAACACCGAATAAAAACATTTTGTTGCACTTGTTAAAAGTTTGTTTTGTGTAGCTAGGACCGTAGCGTGCTAGTGCTGTGTTTTAAAGTAAACCATAATTTTGACCTAGCTGGGTATTTTAATTTTCCTTTCATTTATCAAATAGTTATTTACCAAATGGTATTGGCAGACCGTTCACAGTTGTTGACTCGCTCGCTTGGGCTGATATTTGCCCCATGGGCGCGGAAATCATCAAATCCGCTGGGGGATATCGCAATTCCAATACAAATCTTTGAAAGAATATTGGTGTCCTCGAGGCGGCTATCACCAATATTCTAACAATTAGAAAGGTCGCCAAGCAACAAACAAATCTTTGAAAGATATCTTGTTGAGTCTTTTATGCCGAGGAGGAGGAGTGAGGAGTTCCAAGTCAGACAACTAACGGCCTTCAATGATTTTTCTCTTATAACAACAAGTAAGAAAGTCTAGTCAAGCCCGACTATAATATACTCTGTACCTGTGAAGTGCTGCCTATCACCATTTTGACTATCGTTCATCCGATCTTTACCATTCCTTTGGCGGATCGATAAATAATCCTGATTAAAATGAAAAAAATTTCGTTGGTTGAATCTACCCATCCGAAAAGTAAATTTACTGCAGAGTATTGATACATGTATTTTGTAAAATTTACCATAAATAAACCATCTCACCATATATTAACTCACATATTAAAAACCATCTTACGTAATTTCGTTGAATGAGTTTTATTGTTGTTTCTGGTACAAATAGTACAAACTCCATAAATTTCAGTTCCCTTTTTATATTGGTCAGCTGTTGAACTCCAACTAGAGAATTACTAGTGGTCCATTTTCAATTCAATACAAGTATAATCTCAGACGTGTCGCCTCCAGCGGGTGAAATGGGTCAAATGGTTGAGACGGCCTTCCAATCGATTTCAACACAAAGGCCCAGAGTTCGAATTCTCTTAAAGTCCAGAGAAAGTAAATATTTTGAGACACAAAATATTAAAAAGTTAACAATTTTGTGGTAATTGTCCCACAAGTTCGACATAAAAATTTATTTTCGTGCGTTCTGGAGATCAGCCTTTAATATTAAAACGTTTTAGATTGTTCCGCTTTGTGGCAGCACTGCTTTGGGACTTTAAATTGTATGGAATTTAAGATCTACCGCCCGCTTTGCAATTATGGTGATTTACCAGAAGAGAAAAGTTAAATAGTTATTTTAGGGAGGCGCGGGGCTCCATAGATTTTGAAACTCAACGAGTGTTGCCTTTGAACTTTATGTAGTTTTGTTGTTGGAGTTCATCTCTAAATGCAAAGTGTTACTTTATGTCACAGCCATATGATTTGAACTGTGACACTGAAATGTGACACTCTGTGACGCAGTATAAACCCAAATAATAGTTTTCGTACTTTTTAAAAGGTCACTCTGATTTACGCTAAAAGTTTGCAAAGCTTAAGTGACGAACCAAAAAAAATGATTTATACTAAAAATGTTGGAGGAATAAACTTACTCTTAAGACTTTGATTTGAGACATGTTTCATAACACTAAAAGGTACATTCGAGAATCGACACACAACTTTAAAAAATGGATTCAAAGAAGACCAAAAACGAAGACAAAAATTATTTGGAGAGCTTCGTGGAGGACTAACAAATGTCGCTGGTCAAAGTAACTGATGTATTGTGTTGAAGAGACCTTTTGATATCCGTTTCCCCAAACCCAAGTGTAATAACGCTTTTTCTTCAATCATGAACAGTGGTTGTCAGGCTAAGAAAATTTTGTGCAAACTTTTTTGATTGGCTTGGGCATGTTTTTGTACCATTTTTTACTTGCTAAATAAAATTTAAAAAAATAAAAAAAAATAAAATTTAATATCTATGAACCGGGACCTCTTTTTCTCGTACTAAACACGAAGTCGGCATCTTAACGCAGTGGACTGTCGAGCTTATGAAAAAATTGGGAAAGTTTGTTTAACAAAATCGAATACTTGCCTAATTTCAAAAGTACACTACTAATATGGAAATTCGATGTAAGTTCGGGCGTATACTTAATTTACAAGCTAACTTTATGGCCTCGTCGCGCCCATTTAAACCGATTTTTTTAATTTTTTTGTTTGGAACCCAAGGGGTGCCGTTACAAAATTTCAATTTTGCTCTTAAAAGCGTCTTAAAGTCCACAGAGAAAAAAGGATATTAAAAAATATCCATTTGTGATTTTCGTATACATTTGGAATGGATATTTCTTTAAATCTTTCAACATCCAACGGAGCTGAAAATCGCAAAGGATGATCATTTTTCATATCCATTTCAGCACCGTTGTTGAAAATATAAAAATGATTAAAAAGATATATAAGAAATTTCCATTTTAAATGGATATTTTTGGATCTTTTTTCTGAGTATATATATTCTTGATCAGCATCAAGACGTCCGTCCATGCTCATTTCGTTTTAAAAGAGGGATGGCCAGCACCGGTCGCAACGGTATGGGCAGCAAAAGTTACATATTTTATTTGTGGGAAACGCCAGGCCCCAAATAAATCAAATTATAAATGTTTTGATAAGCATAAGCTGTCAACTCAAAGACGTTTTCATTTTGTTTTAATCTTTACAAAATGACTTGTTTGTTTATTGATGTCAGCTGTGTGCAATCGATAACAATCACAATTAAGCCAATCTAACAAAGTGTTTCTTTGATGGATTTATATTTATTGGTTACCCCTTTTAAATATCCTGGGTTTCATTCGTTGAAACTGGCTACGCATCCTCTTCCATCCCCAGAGCTCACAAGCAAAGCAAAAACAGCTGATCATCAATGCTAATACAAACAGTCTTAAAATCCAGGACAGATCATCCAAAGTAATGGCTAAGGTATGAGATTTCGGATGACTTAAGTCTTCAAGTGGCGTCTTTTTGTATCGAACCATTTCAAAGAATTCGCTTCTAATCCAAAATTCCAATAACCCAAACTCCTGCGTGCGCAGCATATGTTCCTGGAACAAATCACGATAGGGCAGGTGCCGGCGGACCGGAAAGCCTAGAAACACAAATCGATTAAGGCAAAGGTCATCCGAGTAGTAGAAAACTGGCTCTTCGAAGAGCTTCTGCTGTTCCTGAAAGGATATCCAGCGTATTTGGGTCACGGGATAAATGTAGCTGGCATTGAAGCTGTCGCGCGTAGCTATAAACTCATTATAATCGTCGATAACTCTGCCAACGTCTTTGCGAGCATCTCTCCAAGTCAAATTAAGATTAATTAGAAGTAAGTCCAGCACTTTCTTGGTGATTAAAATCAAATAGCGTGAGTCACCCACATCCTTAAAAGGTACGTATCGACGATTCTGGTGGTGGTTGAGTGAAAAAGGATTGCAAGTAGGACTCGTACATGGTGGTCATCATAATGCTGGCAAAGCAAAGTATAAAAATGATGAACTTTAGATGTTTGCTGGGATTCATGGTTAAGGGAAACGACTGGCCCAATAGGCCTCGTAGGCTCTGATCATTAAGCAGAATGTTCGACAGGCTCAGGTCCTGCCAGGACAACTTCTGGCTATATATCAAGAGCAAAGAAAATAAACAGAATATTATAAAGATAATTCCAAGCACCGGTGGATCCACTATGATCGTGTATATCTGGTTATAGGGCAATCTGGTTGGAATGGGTATCATAAAGCAGAAGCTGGTCAATAAATAGGGATATGTTAGAAAGTCTAGGTTCTTCTTGCCAAATGTGGGGGCCAATGAACTTCCCAAATCCAATTGATTTGCCTCCGTCCACTTCGCAATGTCACCAAAGTAATTCGTCCTATTAATATTCTCTGTCTCTGAGCGCAACTGCAACGTGGCGTTAACTTTTTGGGCAAAATTTTTTACCACCTTGGTTACTAAACCAATCATTTCGACCTGACCCGTCTTCTCGTCATCATAGAGCGAATTGCGAATGGCTTCTGTGCGAATGATGGCTCCCTTCATGTCCAGAAATTGTTGAATGAAAATGTCCTCCGATGAATAAAGTTCCAACTTTTTATAGTTGGGGGACTGAAAATAGCGACAGGCATAAATAAGGCTTTTCCCACTATCTAACAAGGCTATGTTGTACTGTTCCCTGGCAAAGTACTTGCCACACTCAAATTCTGGTTGTAAGAGCTCATCCTCCAAATAGATCAAACGCCTTGTACGTTGCAGCTGCATCAAGGTACGATTGTTCTGCTCCACTTCACCATCCGCACCACAACTGAGAATTAGTGTCAAACTGCTGAAATTCCAGTCGAAGTCAGTGCTACCTGACTTAGCCAACACAATGGTGACCATCAAATGTGGCAACACAGCATGGAACAGGCAGTCGGGTCCATAAACTAGCAACGTATTGTAGTGCTGCTTAAAGCGTAGCCTGATGAGCAACAGCCTTAGTTGCTTCTCCATTTGCTGATCGACCTCGCTGTGATGAGACAAATTGAAGGGCTGAGCTTCCAACTGCCCCAGGCAGAAGATAAAGATGGCTAACCATCCAGTGGACATGACAAAAGTGGAACTAAGGCCATTTTGTGGGCATGCATTCACTTTTGTGCTTTTCACTTACACTGAGCAAAAAAACTAGCAAAACAAAACTCTAGAAATCACAAAGATGAGTAACGGCCACCAGCTGAACTACAGGTTACTTAGAAATGAAAATATATTTGTCAATAAAACCAACTTATTTAAAATTAAAAGTGATATTTTTTCAGTGTAAATAGTGTGCTTGTGTTAATTTACTACGTGCAGTTAAAAGGGGAATGTTAAGCATTTAAATATCGAAAAAAACATTTTGTTGTACTTGTTAAAAGTTTGTATTGTGGAGTAAAAAAAACATTTCGCTGTTGCGTGCAAATGCGGTGTTAAAGAATCATTTTTATATAGCTGAGCATTTTCAGTTACACTTCAGTACACCCCAGGACAGAAAAGACTTTTTCAAATAATTGTGCAACAAATGCCGACCGCGACATATATATTAAACCAGGGACTAAAACATACAGAAATTAGAATCAGAACCGTTTTTCTACCCTGTTCCCATTAAAAATGGGAAAAGGGGGATCATGAAGTTGTGCAAAAGTATGTAACAGGTAGAAGGAAGCATTTGCGACCCTGTAAAGTATATATATTCTTGATCATCACCAACAACCGAGTCGATTTAACCATGTCCGTCCGTCCGTCTGTCCGTATGAACGAGTCGATATCAGAGACTATTACAAATAGGGCCAAAAATGTTTGTTGGTATGTTTATGATGTGTAGCATCTCAAGAGTAAAGCGCTTGTTATAATGTCGCTCGTGGCATAAAAGTCGGAAGAGTGACCGCTCTCAGCACAGTGGGCTTTTAGCACTTTTTTTTGTGTGTTACGTTCTTTTATATCTGATTTGTGTCCAGATAGTCGAGTCCTAAGTTTTGATTTTGTCGTCCCAACATATATTTTATTACAAATATTGGTCCCGTCTCCAGCGCATGGTATTTTGTATATTAAATTGTTTTTGTCCAACGATATCCTATCATATTGTTAAATAGTGCCGCCATAGTGCATGTTGGTTTGTCAGCTATTGTGATCTGTTCTCTGTCATATAAGTCCGATTTTGCGAGTCTTTCCGAGCACTGTGGTATGTATGTCGCTGACTTGTACATTTTGGTCTGTTACTCTCGTGGTTTCTTTTCCAATTCCTTTGAATATCGTCTTTATAATGTTCTGAGGAAAGTCATTAATTGTCAGTAGTTTTTTGATGGTCAATAAGTTCTCTTCGTGAAAAATTGGGTCGCTCGTGTCTATTATCCGTTTGGCAAGGTTCTAAGCCGTATTAATTATCATGTTTTTTGGAATTTTCAAATGATAATTTATTATCCATCCTGAGGCTGTGGGTTTCTGATACCAGTTGACTTTTAGTGTGTTGTTTATTCTCTGGACAACGGAGTCTAAAAATGGTAGTTTGTTAATTTCTTCTGTCTCCAACGAAAATTGTATATCCTTATGGTATGAGTTTAGTGTCTCCAGAGTTTTTTGAACGTCATCTTCTCTTACCATTTTTACGCACTTCTTCCATAACAATATCTGCTATTATCGGTAAAGCCGGAGATCCCATGGGGAGACCTTTTTACTGGATATACAATTCCTCCTCAAACTTGAAATGGCGATCTTTCGTTCAGCTACATGGAATAACAAGAAAATGTGATGTTCTCTTGAAACTGGCAAACTTGGTGAAAACTTAAAAAAATATCGTATGAAGGGCTCGTGGTACCCTAAAAATAGGGGAAAGTTAACTTCGGCTCGGCCGAGTTTTGTATCCCGCTTCCTTTGAAAACAAAAAAGTTTTTCTAACTAAGACTACTTTTTGGACCTTACTTTCTATCGGATCTATACTATATAGATGTCTGATTTCGACCAAACTTGGTGAAATCTTGGAAAAGCATAATACACTGTTAATTTCGCCAATTTGGAGGCGATCCCATTTAAAATTAAATTTTTTCTTACTAGAACTTCTTTTCGACCGACCTTTTTCTTCTGCAGCTATATGCTATAGTTATCCGATTTTGATAAAACCTTGTAGAAATATGTTAAAGTATATGAAATAAGAATATGCCAAAAAAAGGACGTTTTCATTAAAAATAAAAAGTTTTTCTCACTAGAACTAGTTTTTCGACCGATCGTTCTATGGGCTATATGTTATAGTCATCCGATTTCGACCCAACTTTGTAGAATTGTGTAAAGTATATAAAATAAGTTGCCAGATAAGGACGTTTTCATTAAAAACAAAAAAGTTTTTCTCACTAGAACAAGTTTTTCGACCGATCGTTCATATGGCAGCTATATGCTATAGTCATCCGATTTCGACCAAACTTAGTGAAATCATGGGAAAGGATAGTAAACTAAGAAATACGTACTTTGGAGGCGTTTCCATTAAAAACAAAAATTTTTTCTCACTGAAACTAGTTTTTTGACCGATCGTTCCTATGGCAGCTATATGCTATAGTCATCGATCCGGCCGGTTCCGACAAATGTGCAGCGTATTTGTACCAAAAGACTTTGTGCAAAGTTTGGTGAGGATAGCTTTAAAACTGACGGAGGAGATAGCATAGAAACAGACAGACGGACAGAGGGACAAGTTAATCAACTCAGCTCGTCATGCTGATCAGAAATATATACTTTATGTGGTCGGAGATGCTTCCTTTAATGCGTTACAAACATCTGCACAATTTTATAATACCCTTTGCAAGGGTATAAAAAGTAATAATGCAGTTCGATTCCTAGGACCCCAAATAGGGGCGATCCGTCGAATATGGTCGTGTGAAAATGTGTGGTTCCCATGGAAATGGCAAACTTGATAAAAAAAACACAACAAATAAAATCGAGTGAAGGGCTTGTGGTTCGATTCCTGGACCCGAAATAGGTGGGATCCGTCGCGTTTGGCCATGTCATTTTTTTTGAAAAAAAACTATCAGTGATATTTTTTTATATTTTAGGCCAAATTTCTTTGCAAGCCGAATATCAGCTGCCCCTTTTATATGGCAAAGCTGGGAATACGAACTTGAGAATTACAAGCCATTTTTTACATACATTTTTTTATTATTTATTGCAAGTTTCTTAAGTGTTTTTAGAGATTTAAGACATGTTCTTTCCTAATAGAAGGTCGTTTTACTTACATGAATGTTTGTCGCCCTCTTTAAAGAATCCGCGCTTTGTAGTGTTTTTCTTTGTTCAAGGGCGAATTTTCAGTTAACTAAGAAAGTTTTTAGACAAACATCTAGAAAAATAACCCTAAATTTAAGAAAAATAAACCGAATTTCTAAATTTAAGTAATTATTTTCAAAAAACTTGAATTTTCGCGTTATGCTTTCTAAGTATTAGAAAAAACTGTCTAAAAACAAGAAATTTTCTTTTAATTAAGAAAAAATATCATTTCTAAAGTCAAATTTCTAAGAACTAAAAAAGTATTTTTGAGTAAAGCAGTAGCAGCGCAGTCTTCAGCTGCTACGGCACCATCAAAATTGAAACTGGTCTTACAATTTCGTTGGTACAGATTATTCTATAGTCGGGCTTGACCGACTTTCTTATTGGTTTGAAATTAAGTAAATATCGAAAACGAAACATTCACAAAATGCTGTTTCATGTCTAATGACAACAACAATAAAATCTTTCTTTAAATGATCTCTATTTTGTATAGCTTTTACAACAACAAATTAAGTGCAATTTGTGCAGATTTAATTGTCACAGTTTAGAAGCCAATCTCCCCAGTCCACAGTCAGTCACTCAAGTGGAGAGGAAGCTCTAAGCACAGCAGCTGCTATTTGATGGATCTTTCTGCAATTGGAAAAGCCTATTTATATACTACTGGGTTAGAATGTAAGTCATGTGTCGGACTATGTCAATAAATTTACGAGTTATTTCTTTGTAAATATAAGGAATAATCACTAATCGCATAAATCCTGGATGTATTTTCTGACGCCTTTCTTTTGAGAAGCAGCATAAACTCATATATCTTATATAACTAATCATTTCTATCTGCTAAACATGGGATCAAATAGTTTTCGAAAGGTTCATCAAAATCGAATATATTCAAAGAATTTTGAATAAAGCCAAATAATGGCGCAAGGTATAGGCTATTGATATCATTTCAGAATTCAGCTCTCATAGTTTTTGACGTGTTAACAAAGATTAACAAAGATTGAATTTATTTGAGTTTTATACAAAATTTTCCAAGCTTATTCATACGATTAAAAAGGCTACGTATTTTTTTCCATCTCAAGAATTCGCAGGCAAAGCAAAAGCAGCTGATCATCACAGCTAATACATACAGTTTTAATATCCATGTGAGATCTTCCAAAGTAATGGCATCGGGATCATATTCCGGATGACTTAAGTCTTTAAGTGGCATTTTTTTGTGTCGAACCATTTCAAAGAATTCACTTTTAATCCAAAACTCATTTAATCCAAATTCATGCGTGCGCAACATGTGCTCCTGAAACAAATCACGATAGGGCAGGTGTCGTCGAACTGGTAAGCTAAGAAACACAAATCGGCTCAGACAAAGGTCATTCGAATAGTAGAAAACCGGGTCTTCGAAGATTTTCTGCTGTTCTTGAATGGCTAGCCAGTTTACATGGGTCATGGGATAAATGTAGCTGGCGTTGAAGCTGTTTTGGATAGCTAAAAACTCATTATAGTCGTCGATAACTCTGCCAAAATCTGGGCGCATATTTCTCCAAGTCATATTAAAATTAAGTAGCAGTAAGTCCAGCTCTTTTTTGGTGATTAAAATCACAAAGCGTGAGGCACGCAAACCCTTAAAGGTACGTATAAACGGTTCTGGTGGCGCTTCGGTGAAAAAGGACTGCAAATAGGACACGTACATGGTGGTCATCATAATGCTTGCAAAGCAGAGTAAAAAAATGATGAACTTGAGATGGTTGCTGGGATTCATGGTTACGGGAAACGACTGGCCCAATAGGCCACGTAGGCTCTGGTGATTAAGCAGAATGTTCGACAGGCTCAGATCCTGCCAGGATAACTTCTGGCTGTATATCAAGAGCAACGAGAATAAACAAAACATTATAAAGATAATTCCCAGCACCGGTGGATCCACTATGATCGTATATATCTGGTAATATGGCAATCTGGATGGAACGGGTACCATAAAACAGTAGCTGGTCAATATATAGGGATATGTTATATAGTCCAGGCTCTTCGAGTCAAATGTGGTGGCAATTGCAGTGCCCACATCCAATTGATTTTCCTCCGTCCACTTCGCTATGTCACCAAAGAAACCCGTCCTATTGAAATTTTTCGTCTCTGAGCGCAACTGCACTGTGGCGTTAACTTTTTGGGCAAAAGTTTTTAACAACTTAGCCAGAGAACCAAGCATTTTGACCTTGCCCGTCTTTTCGTCATCATAGAGCCAAGTGCGAGTGGCTTCTGTGCGAATGATGGCTCCCTTCATGTCCAGAAATTGTTGGATAAAAATGTCCTCCGATGAATAAAATTCCAACTTTTTATAGTTGGGGGACTGAAAATAGCGACAGGCATACATGAGGCTTCTCCCGGTATCTAGCAATGCTATGTTGTACTGTTCCTTAGCAAAGTACTTGCCACACACAGCTTCTGGCTGTGTAAGCTTATCATCCAAATAGATGAAACGCCTGGTACCTTGCAGCTGGAGTAAGGTGCGATTGTTCAGCTCCATTTCACCATTCGGTCCACAAATGAGTATCAATGCCAAGTTGCCGAAATTCCAATCGAAGTCAGTACTACCTGACTTAGCCAACACACTGGTGACTTTCAAATTTGGCAACACGGCATGGAACAGGCATTCGGGTCCATAGACTAGCAAGGTATTGTAGTGCTGCTTAAAGCGTAGCCTGATGAGCAACACCCTTAGTTGCTTCTCCATTTGCTGATCGAGCTCGCTGTGATGAGACAAATTGAAGAGCTGAGCTTCCAACTGCCCCAGGCAGTAGAGGAAGATGGCTAACCAGTCAGTGGACATGACTGAAGTGGAACTAAGGCCATTTTAAGGACAGGCATTCACTTTTGTGCTTTGCTCTTACACTGAGCAAAAAAATTAGCAAAACAAAACTCTAGAGCTCACATACAAGTGAATGGCAAGGGGAAATTTCAGTATGTGCGATGTCTGCCATATAAATTTTGCCCACACACAGCACACAATTGCGAAGTCGTAGATCCCCATCGTTAATTTATCTTCAATTTTATCTGACATCTACTTGTATGGCTGTTACTCATCTTTGTGAATTCCAGATCATTTGATTTGGTCTATTTAGATGGCGATTTCTTTGCAATTTAAAGTATTCACATTACACAAAATTACAAAAATGTCACTTGTTGAACCTTATCTTAAAACTCGCCAAAATGTATAAATATTAACTTACTTTATTAGCTTATCATTAATTCAATAAGTTCGCTTCCTATGCTTCAATCCGGGTTTAAACATTTTTTCGGCGCATTTTCACCCAATTCATGATCGAATTTTCAAAATTTTTTCTCAATGTGCGCGCCTACATATGTACCTTAAAGAAGTTAAAGATTCAGCGGTTAGTCGGCTAAGAGATAAATATTTTGAAATTTTATTACAGAGTATTTCATTCAGATCGATTCAGATATAGCTTTTGACTTTCATATTTTCTGTTTCTTCACAGTTATTTTCTATTTTTCATATACAAAAATTCATATTTTTGTCTATGGCAATTAAACCAACTTATTTTAATTAAAAGTGATTTTTTTCAGTGTAAATTGTGAGCTTGTGTTAATTAACTACTTGCAATTAAAAAGGAAATGTTAAGCATGTAAATATGGAAACTAAACATTTTGTTGTACTTGTTTAAAGTTTGCGCTGTGAAGTAAAAAAAAACTTTCTGCCGTAGCGTGCAAGCGCTGCGTATTAAAGAATAATTTGTATAAAGCTGAGCATTTTCAGTTGCACTTCAAAACACCCCAGGACAAAAGGGACTCTGTTCAAATAATTGTGCACTAATTGTTCGACCGTGACAAATATATAAACCCAGGGACTAGGACCAGAACTGTTTTTTGAAATAAACCGAATTTAATCACGTACGAGAACCGTTTGGCCGTTTTGAGGACCACACCAGGGATGCAAACCGATTGGAAATAAGGGCTAGTTCTGTTCAGTGGTTCACATAGTTTTTGAACCACCGGTTCGGCTTATTACATGGTTTTTGAAACCAACTGAACCGCGTATTCGGTTCGGGTCAGTGGTTCAATCTTTATTTATTATAAATTTAATGAAGGCCAGCTTCTGTTTTTGCAAATAACCCCGATCTTTTCTAAAATCTGCGCGGACAGGAATTCGCAACGCACCTTATGTTCTTGGATGCCGAAAATCTGTAAAATCTGAGCCCTTAAAGCCATTCCTTAAGTTTAACGACCAGATATTTTCACATTTATATTTAAAAAGAATGTCAAAAACTTATTTCTAGGATCGCCCTTGTTCCCGCCAAAGGAGAACGTCCCGAATGTTGCTTAAATCTGCACGAAAATCAATTTCTTTCCAGACTTTCGATGGTAAGGCAGTCCAAAAGTTGTCAAAAATGCATTTCTGTTCAAGGATCGTTTTTAATTTTGCCGAGTCTCAAGTCCTAAGCCATTTCTTAAGTATAAAGCCCCAGTTTGCTCTAAAGTCTGCGCGGAAAGATATTTTTCCGAAGTTTCGAAGGAAAAGCAGTCCGATAACGTGTTAAAAACTCCATTATTTTCTTGGATCGCCCTAATTTCACCCTATGTCAACTCTTAATGCCTTTTGTTGAGTGTAACGTCGGAATTTACCCTGAAATCTGCTCGGAAAGTCATTTTTGTAGACTTTTGAAGTTTGGGCAAGTCCAAAACTTCTTTTTTTTCTAAGATTACCCTTCATTCCACCAAACCTTAACCCCTTAAGCCTATTCTGAAGTCTAACATTCAAAAATATCTTTAAATCTGTTCAGAAAATTATTGTTTTGGACTTTTGAAACCGCAGAAGTTTAAAAAACTATAAACCTAGGTAGGACATACTATTTGATTTGAAAATAAATTTGGATTCGAACACATTTTAAGGTACTAGTTCTGGTTTTAAGAAATATTACACCCCGGTTTTTTTTTTTGAACCAACTCAATTTTAAATTTTGAAAATTTTCTCTGAGAAAGCTATTTTATACCGAAAAACTTTTTAAAATATTAAAGCTCGCCTATAGTGTCTTTTCCCCGAACTTTTGCTACAATATTTGAAATATAATGATATCTAAAGTGATATGTGACTTTTCGACCATTTCGATACTGAATTTCTAGAGAATTGAAAAGTTTGAATAGTTGGATGCGCATAATGATATCACTTTAATAGCTGTACTCCTGGCTAAAAATGGATTAAGGTGAAGAAGCTTGACAGACTAATGAGAATATTGTCCCGTAAAGGAAATTATATATGCAAACAAATCGAACTTTCAAAGAAGGAATGCTAACTTATAACAGGCATATTCAGAGGTCGGTGGACAATTGCATGTTTGAAAATGGTTGGGTGCTACATAAATCGATGAGTACTTATCGTAACAATTCGATCAAAATTTCCAAAATTTGTGCGGCTTTTGACTCGTCAGTGAACTGAACCGAACCGTTTTTATTTGTGGTTTTCGGTTCGGTTCAGCATTTTCGAAGGGATGCCGGCTCGGCTCATCAGCTGAAAAAAGCGGTTCGGTTCGGTTTGGTTCGGTTAGGCTCAGAACCGGTTTGCATCCCAGGTCCACACTAATGTTCATGTATTGTAAGCTGCCCTATTTGAAATATTTGAAAGAGGTTGTTAATCAATTATAAAAGATCTACCATCTAAATTGTTTAATTTTGTAATTTGAACTGTGAATTTGTGTTTTGCAATGTTCCAAGTTGATATTAATATATCCTGGTTTTCATTCTTTGAAACACGCTACGCATTCTCTTCCATCCCCAGAGCTCACAGCCAAAGCAAAAGCAGCTGATCATCAAAGCAAATATATATAGTTTCAATATCCAGGACAGATCATCCAATGTAACCGCTTCGGTATGAGATTTCGGTTGACTTAAGTCTTTAAGTGGCGTCTTTTTGTATCGAACCATTTCAAAGAATTCACTTCTAATCCAAAATTCCAATAACCCAAACTCCTGCGTGCGCAGCATATGCTCCTGGAACAAATCACGATAGGGCAGGTGCCGGCGGACCGGAAAGCCAAGAAACACAAATCGGTTCAGGCAAAGGTCATTCGAATAGTAAAAAACCGGCTCTTTAAAGAGCTCTTGCTGTTCCTGAAAGGAAATCCAGCGTATATGGGTTACGGGATAAATGTAGTTGGCATTGAAGCTTTCACGTGTGGCTTCAAACTCTTTATAATCGTCTATAATTCTGGCAACATCTGGGCGCACATCTCTCCAAGTCAAATTGACATTCATTAGAAGTAAGTCCAGCTCTGTTTTGGTGACTAAAATCAGAAAGCGCGAGTTACTCACATCCTTAAAAGAACGTATCAGCGGTTCTAGTGGTGGTTCGGTGAAAAAGGACTGTAAATAGGACACGTACATGGTGGTCATCATAATGCTGGCAAAGCAGAGTATAGAAATAACGAACTTTAAATGTTTGCCGGGGTTTGTGGTTAAGGGAAACGACTGGCCCAATAGGCCACGTATGCTCTGATCATTAAGCAGTATGTTCGAAAGGCTCAGGTCCTGCCAGGACAACTTTTGGCTGTATATCAAGAGCAAAGAAAATAAACAGAACATTATAAAGATAATTCCCAGCACCGGTGGATCCACTATGATCGTATATATCTGGTAATAGGGCAATTTGGCTGGAATGGGTACCATAAAACAGTAGCTGGTCAATATATAGGGATAGGTGAGTAGGTCCAGGTTCTTTTTTGAAAGTGAGGTAGTCATCGAAGTGCCCAAATCCAATTGATTTTCCTCCGTCCACTTCGCTATGTCACCAAAGTAATTCGTCCCATGGAAATTCGTTGTCTCTGAGCGCAACTGCAACGTAGCGTTAACTTTCTTGGCAAAACTTTTTACTAACTTGGCCCTTAAACCAATCCATTTAACCTGACCAGTCCTTTCGTCATCATAGACCGAGTTGCAAGTAGCTTCTGTGCGAATAATGGCTCCCTTCATGTCCAGAAATTGTTTCATGAAAATGTCCTCCGATGAATAAAGTTCCAGCTCTTTATAGTTGGGGGATTGAAAATAGCGACAGGCATAAATGAGGCTTCTTTCGCTATCTAGCAAAGCTATGTTGTACTGTTCCCTGGCAAAGTATTTGCCACACACAACTTCTGGTTGTATAAGCTCATCCTCCAAATTGATTAAACGCCTGGAACCTTGCAGCTGAAATAAGGTGCGATTGTTCTGCTCCATTTCACCATATGCTCCACAACTGAGTATGAGTGTCAAACTGCTAAAATTCCAGTCAAGGTCAGTGCTACCTGACTTAGCCAACACACTTGTGACTTCCAAATGTGGCAACACAGCGTGGAAGAGGCATTCAGGTCCATATACTAACAGGGTATTGAAGGGTTGCTTGAAGCTTAGCCTGATGAGCAATTGCCTTAGTTGCTTCTCCAGTTGCTGATCGAACTCTTTGTGATTAAGTAAATTGAAGAGCTGAGCTTCCAACTGCCCCAGGCAGTATAGAAAGATGGCTAACCAGCCAATGGACATCACGAAACTGAGGCCATGTTAAGGACAGGCAAACACTTTTGTGCCTCGCTCGTACACTGAGCAAAATAAGTACAAAAAAAAAGTGTAAGCTAACAATTAAGAAAAGATTTTTCTTACAGTAAATTGTGTAAAGACTGCGAAGCGTAATAAAATTTGTATAACTCAGTTTTCTTAGAAAAAGTATAAAGTAGTTTTCTTAGTTAACAGACCATCAAATATTTAGTTTCAGGTGCGTCTTCTTGGAGTATACATTTAAATATTAATTAAGTCTTTTAAGAACTGCGCAAAAGCCAGATCTTATTGCTTATAATGCGTACTTGTTTCATTTAAAAAAGTCTTAATGGTCACCCTTTCCTTCTTTGTTTTCCGTCAACAGTTAATTCAAAAAGGGTAGAGTTTGATTTCTTGTGCAAATTTTTGTAACCCAGTCCGATTTTGTCATAATAGTAGATCTGTTCTGGTAAAGCTTGTGCACTTGCAAGCTAGTTTTTTGAGGAGGCCCATTTAATTTGATATTTTGTTGAATATCTCATTATTTTCATATCATTTAAAAACTACAACATTTCATTTTTTCTGTGCATATGTATGCAGATGATGTGCAACTGTATGTCAGTATGTTTAGAAGTGCCAATAGAAAACTAATTAATATAAGTGGCTGGGACAATAGAAATGGACTGGAACTCAACCTATCTGAATCGGAGAATGAGTATATAATGAGTTAAGTGAGGTATATAATTTTTAATTGGGTATCTTGCTCACGCGAGCAATTTAGGATTTAATTTTACTCGACCATGAATTGGAACTACCATATAAAAAAGGCTGTAGATAAAACGTAGAGACTTAAACCGAAACCGAAAGCGTTACCCTATATTAACAGTTTAAAATTTGTAATCGAAACCATAACCAAAAAATATCGCACTCAAAATGATGACAGAAACTCAAAAAATTATGCTTTGACAGTTTTAACCAAATCGGAATTTGGAAGAGTATTGTATATTTCGTTTAACACTTCAAGGGGAGGGTTTTACCTTGAATTAATAATCGAATTACTTAAAAAAATACTATTGATATTGACAAACGGTTTCTAATTTTGAATAGATAACAAATGGAATTGGGTAAAAATATTTTCTTTGTTGTTGTTGTATTTGCGATTGTTGTTGTAAAATTGGGGCCAAATTAAAAAACTTGTTCCAATGGTTTAAAATTTTTCTCAGAAATGTCTTTTCGAAAAATTTAAAAAAAAAAGTATGTGCTCGAAATTATTGTTGTTATCGCATGTTATCCACGTTTGTAGCAGGCTAAAAAATACCGGAGCAGTAGGGTTGCAAAGTCAACATTTCAAAAATCAAACTTTTTTGTGTAAACTCGGTTCAGTTTCGTTATTATTGAACGTAACCGGTTCCCCGATGACCGAAAAAAGAGGTATTACAAAAAAAAAAACAAAACTTCTGGGCAAAATTATAATACACTTTTCAAGTGCAAAAAAAAAATTTGAAGTCCATAAATCCGTGACCATAAAGCTTCTCTCGAAACAAACTAAAACAATTTGGTTAAAAGATAATCGCGCTTAAAGTTGAATTGTCCTTCTGTACTTTTTTACAAAAAATATATTTATGTGTGTCGATACGTGACATAACGAGAACGAGATTTTTTTCTATCAAGTTACTTAGGTGGTTTCTGATTAAGGCAAAGCAAAAACTTAGAGTTAATTGCAATCACATAGTTTGTTATGGTCTCTTATGCCTCGTTTTTTAACTCTTTGTACCATTAATACAATTTTAGATGTCAAAAATCAATGAAATCCATAGGCACTTTTTCAAGAAAAAAACGTACAAAAAACTATCAAAATGAGAAAAATGGCGCTTGCGGGAAATGCCCATATTTCCTTTTTCTTTCTTTCTTATTTTTATGATAATTACACACATTTCATACCTTTTTTCAAGTTTTTTGATTTAAGAAAAAAATATATTAAATATTTTGAAATACTATGGTCGATGAAAATTTCTTTTCACTTACGAGGGACTGAAAAAAGGTGTTTTTTTAAAAAAGTTCTTGTTTGATCTGCTTGCTGTTCCTTACTT
This sequence comes from Lordiphosa collinella, assembly GCA_018904265.1. Taxonomy (NCBI): domain Eukaryota; kingdom Metazoa; phylum Arthropoda; class Insecta; order Diptera; family Drosophilidae; genus Lordiphosa; species Lordiphosa collinella. The sequence continues at coordinate 94,564 of JAEIFV010000786.1, forward strand.
TCCCTAAAATGATGAACCTACAATTAACACACGGTTCCGAGATATCTCACTGCGAACCGGTTCTAAGGTCTGCTTCAGTTAATTTTTATACCAAATCTTGAACTTTTGTTACGTATTTTCATTCAAGCCGCGGGCGGTCACACTGTTTACATGTCAAGCAAAATCTTAATAAATAAATATTAAACAATTCGTTGGAAAAAATACATTTTGTGCAATTAATTTGCAATAATTAACAAACATAGTTATAAAAAAGACTGTGCCTACTGATCGTTTTTAGCCCACAGCAACTGTGGACAAAGCCAACGAAGCAATACAACTGCAAACAAGAAAAACATAAGCAACAACAACAACAAAATGGTGAGTAATATGCAGCTAAATATGAATAAAAAAGAGGCCATTAACAGATGAATTGAGCTCAGAAGTGATGGCAGTAAAGCCTCCGATTGTAGGGAGAGTCGGGAGGACAGATGTTTTGATTTGCCACTAAAGCGTCTGAAGAGAGGGGCGGTGGTAGCCTCTGACCTAAAGCAATGCCCATATAAGGCAGAGAACATTTACCGGTCACTGTGAAGTTAGGTGGGGTGGTAGGGGGAGCAAGGTTCTGAGTTGGTTATGCTTATCATTAGAGCAAATGACTCAAAATCAAATGGTAAATATTTTTATCGACTACTGAACAAGGAAGAGGGTTATAATGGAAATGAATGGGGAAATGATAAGACAAAAAGTAGGTTTCAATTAAATTGGAGTATTCGGCCATGTTCCGAATTCCGAGTCGGTTTTCGTGTAAACGTTGGCATGTGGAGTTTAAATTTAACAATGTTATATGGAAGGTGACAAGCATTTCAACGGTTAATAGATCAGGCTTGAAGAAAATCGAAATTGCTTAACCAGTTTAAACCGATTTCTCATTGCCAAGTGGATTCAATTCGTCAAAAAGAGACGACCTAATCTAGTAGCCACTGATATTCTTCTTACTTTTCATATAAAATCGTGAACTTTAAATTAGAAAAACCAACGTTTACCAATTATCTTATATCTAATACAAAACACTTATCACCAGAAAAGGACCAATTCACTTTTAAAAACTCATTTTGAGCAATCGTATCTTTGCGCCGATAAGATATATAGGTACTGACAAGGGTTTTTGCTTATTTTTATCTTGCCGGTGGTTTTTACATTTAACATTTTCTAGTCTAGAGTCCAGAGATCTCATATCGCAGTTCTCAAAAACGTGCTCTAAAGTCTCCTTATCTTCTAGGCAGGCTTACAATCCACTTAAAATGAAAGATAGGATCGGTTCAAGCAATTAACGAGGTTGCAAATCACCGGTTCGGTTCACAACATTATTACACAGCTCGTCAAAATCAAAGTATAAAAAGAAAACCGTTATGAAACCCTTAAATTCTGATACAAGAGACTTCTAAAACCATCACCAGCACCAAAAAATATTTTTATGTGAAATCTTGTACCCAGTTGCTTGCGTACCTGCTTAATTGCAAAAGTTTCGAGGAGTTCTTAAGTTCTATTCTATTTCTATTGTCAATGATCGAAATATTAACTGCAACTTCATTTTGAAGAATACAAGATTAAGATTCATTCATGATTACCAAAAATTTTGTCGAAAACAAAACTTACATCAGTTGATTTTTCTCAAATTTTAATTGCAATTACATCTTGTTTTCATTTTATAGTCGGAAATGCAAATGGATTGTGCATTGGATCTGATGCGACGATTGCCGCCCCAGCAGATTGAAAAGAATCTAATTGATCTAATCGATTTGGCTCCAGAACTATGCGAAGACTTACTGTCATCTGTCGATCAGCCGCTGAAGATAGCCAAAGATAAAGAGCACGGCAAGGATTATCTGCTGTGCGATTATAATCGTGATGGTGACTCCTATCGCTCGCCCTGGTCGAATACCTATTATCCGCCACTGGAAGATGGACAAATGCCTTCCGAGCGTTTGCGTAAATTGGAAATTGAGGCGAACTATGCCTTTGATCAGTATCGTGAAATGTATTATGAGGGTGGCGTTTCTTCCGTGTACTTGTGGGACTTGGATCATGGATTTGCGGCTGTGATATTGATCAAGAAGGCTGGTGATGGTAGCAAAATGATACGCGGTTGCTGGGACTCCATACATGTGGTGGAGGTGCAAGAGAAGACCACCGGACGTACGGCACACTATAAACTAACCTCGACGGCCATGCTTTGGCTGCAGACAAATAAGCAGGGTTCGGGTACAATGAATTTGGGTGGATCGTTGACCCGACAGGCGGAACAGGATGCCAATGTTAGCGAATCGTCACCGCATATAGCCAATATAGGTAAAATGGTGGAGGAAATGGAGAATAAAATCAGGAACACGCTGAATGAGATATATTTTGGCAAGACCAAGGATATTGTGAATGGTTTAAGGAGCACACAGTCTCTGGCCGATCAGCGTCAGCAGGCGGATATGAAAAAGGATTTGGCAGCTGCTATACTGAAGCGCAGTGCCAAACCCGACTCGAACCCAAATTGAGGATATATTGAAGGCGGAAACAAGCAGCAGCAGCATTAAGGCGTCATTAATTCAATTTCAAATGTAAGAAATAAGATGATAGAGAAAGGGAAAGAGGGAAATGCAGCCTGACAATAATAAATTGCAGATTTCCTATCAAATTATTGGTTGTCAGTTTGCAACTCTCTTAAAGCTTCTTAAAATTTGAATTTTTTTTAAGCTAATTGAGTGTCAAATTTAGAGAATAACATAGAAACTTGCTCGAAATTGTTAAATGGAGTTTTTGAAAATATTTTGGATACCGTGTTCCTTCATTTGCACTCGATTAACTCGAAAAAATATCACAATCAAGCCTCTTTGTATTAAACTAAATAAATAACATTTGCGCATTTCTAGGCATAAAATTTGTTAACGAGAAAGAAAATTGTTAAATTATGTAAATTGCCCACTTCGTCTCCACCCAATTCCATCCCACTCATAGTTGCAATTTTAGAGTCGCGCTCACACCACCACCCAACCAACCAACCAAACAACAAGAAAGAAAATCGCCTCCATTTGCCGCCCTCAAGACAGTATCTTTAAGTATTTGTATCTGTATAATGCATATTTGTATCAAAATCAAGTCAAGGCAACTAACTTTTCGTATTTCATTTGCCTGCCTGTTTACAATAATAATAATTATGTATTTTCCTTTGCGAATAATAAATAAATGTGTTTATTAATTAATATTTACGAGCGGATGTCTGTGTGTATATTATGTAAACAACTACACAATTACATACTTTATTTTATGATTTTTTTTTAACAAACTACCAAGGCAACACACAACAATTTTTTACATAACAATGGAAGGAATTTAATAAATATTGAGAACTGAATTTTATGAGTTTTATTATTAACAACAAATGATAAAATCTTTAATGCAGCGATCAGGGATGCAAACCGGTTCGAACCGAACCAAGCCGTAACCGAACCACTAATTCCAGCTGATAAACCGAACCGGCGTCCCTTTGAAACGCTGAACCGACCAAAAACAAACGGTTCGGTTCGAACTGACAGTTCATAAAAATACCCTTTGGCGAGCTTTGACGTTTTAAAACGCGTCTTAATATAAAATACAAAAAATGTTTTATATTCTACGGATAGCTAACCCAAATGTTGTTAATAACCTAAAAACAACTTACTTTAATGTGTTCGAACCCAATGGACCAAACTCATGTTACAACAATTTTTGGGAAATAAATAAGGGTGATCCTGGAACAAAAATGTTTTTGATATCATTTTTGATTGCCGCAACTTCAATATCCGAAACTATGCTTTAAGTGCGATTTAAGAGTAAGTCGAGGCGATATCTCAGGGCCTTGTTCGAAATATACTAAAAGCATCCAGTATGACTTTTGAACTTTTTCCCCTTTCTCGAAGTTTGGGAAAACCTCCCTTGGTAAACCTTTATTACTCTTTAAGAAAGATCCTTAAACAAAGCTTTTTGGACTTTTTCGCATGCCTCATTGAAAAGTTTGGAGAAAGTACTTTCCGACGTTAAGCTAAATCGGTCGATATCCTTAAGTATATGCCTTACGAGTTGAGATTAGGGGAATTAAGGGTCGATATGCTTAAAGATGGATTTCTTACCATCGAAAGGTTTACGATAACAAATTTTGGCATCGGATATAAATTGTTCTTGCTTTTTGTCCTTTCTGTGTTCCCACTCTTGGGCGTTTTTTGTATAAGTAGGAAAACTCACCTATCGCCCCCTCACCAGATCTCTTCTGTCCCACACCCCCTCCTTATCCGAATAATACCGGTGTAATCAGTATTTAGATAGACCGCAACCATCTTTTGCGGGATGCAAACCGTTTGGAGAAAAACTGGTTCGGTCAGTGCCAGAGCTTTTGAACCGCACGTTCGGTTTATTACATGGCTTTTGGAGCCAACTGAACCGCGTTTTCCGATTCGCACAAAATACCGATTATCCTTAAAATCTGGGCGGAATGATTTTTTTCCGAACTTTCGAAGGTAAAGCAGTCCGAAAAATGACAAAAACGCAGTTTATGTTCTTGGATCGGCCAAAATTCGTTCAAATCTCAATACCTTAAGCTCTTCCTTAAGTATAGCGACGCGACTATTTCATAAATTGGATCGCCCTTAATTCCGCGAATCTCAACCCTTTAAGCCTGCATTTAAGGATATCGTCCCGAGTTTTGGTTAAGTCTGTTTGGAAAGTTATTTTTTGTGGATTTTCGAAAAGTTGGAAAAATCGCTATTCTGTTCAAGGATCGTTCTTAATTTCAACGAGCTCTAAAATCCTTCTGAAGTATAATGTCCCAATTTTCCCTTAAATCTGCGAAGAAAGGTACTTTTTCCGAACTTTCGAAGGTTGTTCTTCTATCGTCCTTAAATTCCACGCTATCTTAACTCTTATACAACATTTACACTAGGACTGCGTTATGCGTTAATAGCCAACATTTGGCTTTTTTGTATGGGTTTATATATTTTTACACATTTCTACAAAGTTTGGTCGAAATCGGATGACTATAGCATATAGCTCCCATAGGAACGATCGGTCGAAAAACTAGTTCTAGTGAGAAAAACTTTTTTGTTTTTAATGAAAGCGTCCTTATCATTGGCATACACTTATTTTATATACTTTTACACAATTCTACAAAGTTTGGTCGAAATCGGATGACTATAGCATATAGCTGCAGTATGAATGATCGGTCGAAAAAGAAGTTCTAGTGAGAAAAACTTTTTTGTTTTAAATGGGATCGCCCCCAAATTTCGTAATTAACAGTGTATTATGCTTTTCCATGATTTCACCAAGTTTGGTCGAAATCAGGCATCTATATAGTATAGATCCCAAAGAAAAGAAAGGTCCAAAAAGTAGTCGTAGTTAGAAAAACTTTTTTGTTTTCAATGGAAGCTGCAAGGGTATACAAAACTTCGGCCGAGCCGAAGTTAACTTTCCCCTATTTTTTTAACTTGCTTTGTGTAAGTGTGACTTTGTGTAAGTCTGATTATGGGAGGGTTGATTGTATGATATAAAATATGTGTAAAATTAGTGTATTGGTTCTGTCTAGTGTGTGGTGGGTTGCTAGGGTATTTGTCTGTTTGGAAGTTCTCTAGGGAAAATCTTCTTGAGGCGTCGTCTTACTCTGCTTCCTGCTTTCCTTCGTCTACGCAATAGTCTTCTGGCAAGAGTGTTGGGGTAACTTCTCAACCTCTCCACGTATTTGCCTGCCTCTGTATTTATAACGTCTCCAATCTTCGGCACGTTGAGATCGCTCTCCAAATGTCTTGTGCACATATACCAGGGCGCTCCCGATAGTTTGCGCAGACACCTGGACACGGAGGACTCGAATCTTTGTCAGATGAGATTTTGCAGCTATTCCATACACTTGGATTCCTTATCTCCAAGCTGGTGCTATAATTGCCTTGTAAATATGCATTTTGTTACGGAGTGAGAGTTTATTCCTACTGGAGAGCAGACATCCCACTTTCTTCACTCTGCCGTAAAGTGATCTTACAAGCGCGTTGATATGGGTTCCGAATTTAAGGCGCTTCTCCAGATATACTTCAAGTACTTATGTCCAGGCAAGTGCCGTAATAGCTGCTCATTGATAAAGACGCCAGGGCACTCATCGCGACGAAGTGTAGCCCAATGTTCCATCGCTTAGCCCATCTGCTGAAGTGGTACAAATATTGCTGAACGACATCGGTGGCATTATAGATGCATGGGTTTCTCGCAATAAATGCAGTATCGTCAGCAAATGTTGCAATGAGTAAGTCTTGGGGGTCTTCAATGGGTATTGTTCCTCCTGCAGGCATGTCATAAGTGTATAGAGAGTAAAGGGTTGGTCCGAGGACACTTCCTTGTGGCACACCAGCGCGTATTACCCTCAGACTGGAAACAGCTCCTTCTTAGATTACTGAGAAGGTCCGGTCCGTGAGGAAGCTTTTCACAAGAGAGTAAAGCTGAGTCGGAAGGATGTCTTTTACCTTGTTAAATCTATATATTTATACTCTAAGTAAATCCCATACGAATGTTAGACTCCCTTTTTAGTTTAGCAGGACAGCTTCAATACAAGATTTTTACTATAAGTTGATAAGAGTATTGAGAATTGACGAATGCCGATTAACGACGAATGCTATTAAAAAATTGGTATGCATCATAATCAGGGGTTGCAAACTGCTTTAGATCCAGTTCAGTTATAGACCAACAACTATAAAACTTTAAGACTTTTTTGACAAATTATTTTCTACAGAAATTTCTTGAAATCGTACATCGTTAAATGTACTTTAATGTTAATTTATTAGAAAGTCGAATTTTGACCACTGGGCGAACCTAGTATAAATAAATATTCTCTTTGGGTCAACCTTTTTCACAGCTAACACTTTGAATTTACATTTCAATTGCATTCCATGCCAGCTCCGATAAGATAGTCGATAAGATAGAATAATATAAATAAAACCCCGCTTGCAATTTGGTATATGGCTACATTTAGTACACACGTTTCGTATTTTATTTATGAAAAATCGTAAACTGCTCTACAGTTAAAAATGTATTTAATGAAGATAAGGCTGCGGCGAACCTTAAATAGATATTAATCATACACACATGTAGTATTATTTAGTTTATCAGTAAGTATGCAGATCAAGTTGAAAAGTGACGCAATTTATATCGTAGTACAAATTACAGAATACATTTATATATAGAGAAGTTTTGTTTTTGTGTTAGCAGGGCTATATATATACAAGGGGATGTTGGGTGATATTAGAACCGCTTTTCTTTGCGTTATAAATAAAACATTTCATTCGTATATATATCTACAACTTAAACTAGTGATTATCAATAAGTTAGGATTTCTTTAGTGGAGAAGGAGGAGATGAGAGTCTACAATTACATACAATATTTTACAGGGACATGGCTGGGTTTAGGCAAACCGAAATCGCAATCGTTTTTATTATCGTAATATTATGTGTAGAAGCTGCAACGTGTTGTCCAGCATCAAGTTTTCTGTTTTGTCATGCTTCCAAATTAAATATTATTATATAAATAAAATGCATTTTCCTCTTGTTTTTGGGTAAACGAAAAAAAAGTCTCTTAAGTCCAGCGTAAGTCACAGCTTATTGCATTTTGGAAACTTCAAATTTGGTATTGATAATTTCCTCATCGGAGTCGAGTACGGGTAGAGCTGGATCTCCCATAGATGAGGGTATATTCTCTTCTACCCAACGTAAGTCATCTTCCTCGGTTGTGGTAGCAGTTCGTGAATTATTTGAACTCTTGACCTGACCATTCTGGCCGCGCATTTTAATGCCATAGGCATCGGCCACAAATTGATCTTCCTCATCTGGAAAGAAACAAAGTTTAAAAACAAAAGTATAAGGTAATTTCACTCTTTCTTACCCTCTTCGTCTTCATCTTCGGGATTATCGAGCAGTGGTGTAAACGCATAGCGTTGATTATTATTTGTGGGTCGCCACAAAATCATGATAACCAACAGCAACACAGAGAATAATATATGCCAAAAGCCCGTATCTAACCAGATATCACGCCAGCCCTATAAAAATACCAAGTAATTCCAATAATATCTAAAAAACTTTTTCTCTTTCAATCAACTTACAGGCGTACAGTTCTCGGTTCTACGCAAACGCAGGGCAAACAACATAAAGATGACGGAAGCGATAACAGCAAAGATCAATGTGTTGGTAAAGTGCCTATACAGCGACAACTTGACCATATTTCTAGAATACAAGAATAAAGCTTGGGGGTGTCAAGCACATTTACTTGGGCTGAATTCTAAACTTACCTTCTCAAACGCAGCGTGCGGGTTGTCTGCACCAATGAAGTGAAAATCCACCAACAAATGCCCGTATCGAGTATGGCCAAGGGAATGCTGGCCATAAGCAATTCACTGCGATCATTACTCACATTGGTAATGCGCAAATAACTCTCCACACAGGCCAAAGTAAAGTATAAAGCACCCACGCCCACAACACGATGCAGCATGGGTCCCAGACGAGGTCTAAAATGTAAGATATTTAATTTCCCTCCTCTATTTCCTTGGGCCAGCACTACTCACTTGACAATTCCAAATCCCAGACTCATTATAATCACCAGCATGCGTGCCAGTGTGCGTTTCGCACACGATACAAACTCAGCCACCAGTTCGGCATGTTGCACAGGTATTCCAGTGTTCGTCAATGTTTGATATTCCGCATAAAAGAAGGCCTTCTCCAGCATGCCCAGCAATATGACGCCACCAATCCAAAATTGTATTCTTAGTAAATCTCGCCATTGAGAGAATGATACAAAAAGCCAAATCACACCAAAAATCACATAAACAACGCACATAATCAAATAGAACTTTTAGTTGGGGGAAAAAGGAAAAGAAACATTTACTTGATTAAAGAAAACACAGGGAAAAGATAGTCGTGGTTGTAATTACCGGCAAAAATGGCCAATCAATCGCCGAGATAAAGCCATGTGGACCTAGGAACTCAATGTGCACCAAAGTTTTAAATTTCTGATTGGGCTGCTGTGTCGATATGGTCAGTTCCAGCACATAAATGCCATCCGCATCTGTGGTTGCTATCGGATGTTTGGCGGGCTAAAAAAAAAAAAGCTCGAAATTAATTTCCGGTTTTCTGTTTGTAGACGTACAAAGCAATTATACTGATAGCTAGAACCAGGACTGCAAAACTTTAAAAAACCAATGATTGGGGTACGAGGCTTTTAAAAAAGGTTTCGGTTCTATCTTTGATGGTTTAATCAATCAATAAACTTTGGAATCAAGGATCTAGAAATCATTTATTTTCAGCTTAGGCTACTTTAAGTCTGACTAGCTGCGATTAGCACCAGGGCAGAGGATATTTCAGTGAAATATTTCGCTCTTGCTGGAGCATAAAAATAAACCTGTAAGATTATATAGCGACATACGAGGTGTGTTCAAAAAGTATCGCGAATTTTGAATTTTCGCGGGTTACGTATATTCGAATTTCGACTTTTTTGTGGCGTTATGTTGGTACTCATGTCTCTCACTTATGCCGACAAGCTCGGCCATTTTGAATGTTCACTTAATTGTTGACAGCTGCTTTGCTTGCACGTGTTTTGGATCGTCTTCGATTTTTACCTATTCAAAAAAATGGATCAAAGAACCTGTATCAAATTTTGTGTGAAAAACGAAATTAAGTGCGCGGATGCATTCCGAATGTTGACTGTGGCATACGGAGAAGCTACCTTGGACCGAAGCAACGTTTATCGGTGGTACAAAATGTTCTCAGAAGGCCGAGAATATGTGAACGACGAAGAGCGTGCCGGACGCCCGAGCACTTCAACAACAGACGAAAAAATTAATGAAGTGGAGAAAATGGTATTGGCCAATCGTCGAATCACCGTTAGAGAAATTGCTGAGGACCCTAAACATATCGATTGGCTCGTGCCATTCGATTTTTATCAATGATTTGGGCACTGATGCCGGCAAACCGCGAAATTCGTACCAAAATTGCTCAATTGCGACCAAAAACAGCATCGCATGAACATTGCTAATGAGATGTTAAACTCTGTCCGCGACGACCCAAATTTGCTCCAGAGGGTCATAACTGGTGACGAATCGTGGGTTTATGGTTATGACGTGGAAATCAAAGCTCAATCATCTCAATGGAAGCTGCCGCACGAACCAAGACCGAAAAAAGCGCGCCAAGTTCGGTCGAATGTGAAAGTTTTGCTGACAGTTTTCTTCGATTGCAGGGGCGTGGTGCATCATGAGTTCTTGCCACAGGGAAGAACGGTCAATAAGGAATATTACCTGCAAGTTATGCGCAATTTGCGGGAAGCAATCCGCCAGAAACGCCCGGATTTGTGGAAGAACAAAAATTGGCTTTTGCACCACGATAACGCCCCTGCTCACACATCGTTGCTTGTGCGCGACTTTTTGGCCAAAAACAACACACTAATGATGCCGCAGCCACCGTATTCCCTAGATCTAGCCCCCTGTGACTTTTTCTTGTTCCCTAAACTGAAGAGGCTCATGAAAGGACGACGTTACGCTACGCTTGACGAGATAAATACGGCATCGAAGGAGGAGCTGAGCAAGATAATAAAAAATGATTTTTTGAAGTGCTTCGAAGATTGGAAAAACCGTTGGCACAAGTGTATAATATCTCATGGGGATTACTTTGAAGGGGACAAAATAGATATTCATGAATAAATAAATAATTTTTGAAAAAACACAAAATTCGCGATACTTTTTGAACACACCTCGTATATAAAGAAATTAATGGTGTGACTATCTGAACGTTCGGCATCATTTCTGCGGGTAAGACCTGAGTTCCGCGAGTTCCGCGAAACTCAGCAATTTCCCAGTTACTAAGCACTCAAAACTTTCACGCTCGAAATGAGTGAAAATGAATGCTGGTAGAGGGCCAAATTTAAAACAGTCAATCAATGAAAGCCGGAATTAAATTCAAAATACAGTAAGAGTAGAATGATGTCAGTTTCCCTGAACTTTTTTGCATTTTTTTGCCATTTATTGATTGGTCAATCACTGTAAAATGTTTTAATGTTCTTTTTCATTGGTCATGGGCTTTCAGGGACGTGTGCTCTTGGAAATGACATGATTTCCCACTTGATTGGCAGTTAAGTTTGATTACATTATTACTATTTTTATCCTTTTTGGTTTTTCTTTGTGCATTTGTGTCGCTAAAGATAAATTCTTTAAGTTACACACTATTTGTAATTGCTTGCTAATTAAGTTTACAATGTCTAAAAGCAAGCGGACTGAACCGGCAATACTTTTTTCCTAGAATATCTGCCCAAGTTGTTTGAAATTAATTCAACTGTCTATGGGGCATAAAACACAAATGCGATAAGGGACCCAAACATTGATAACACAAATGGAGGAAACAATTTCTATGTTATTCTCCGACCCCCGTCTGACTCATACTAATTTCTTGGCGGAACTTACCGAATGTGGCGACTTTAGGGGATGCGTTTCTTTCGGCGATCCCTCAGCGCCCTCTGCGGGTTTATGTAGCGTGATTAAACCATTGCAAGGTGCTGATATGGTTTGCGAATAGACCACTTTGCTCGTGCTTACATTTTGCAGCTGACTCTGATTCTCGCTGATCAACTGAAATTACATGAGGAAAAATGTATTTGTAAGTACTCAAGTGCAATTCTAGATCTGAGCTCAGCTTACATAGAAACAAGACTGCTCGGTGAGTTTTAGCGCAATGGTCAACTGCACCGGCCCAGTTTCCCTTGAGGTACACTCCAATACTAAAGAGAGGCAAGAGAAAAGAAAAAAAAAGTAAATGAGTCAACGTAAACACGTTGCCAATGTTATGGAGGGGGAGGAGGTGTACAAACATTGCGCATAGATCTGCGTGTTGGCCAACAGGGGCCGCTGCTCTCTTATCTTGGGAATATCCTGGAAAATAAACAGTGGATTATTGATTGTGCATTTGTTTTGATTTGTTCCGGCCTCTCACCGCATCCACATCAACGGGAATATCAACAATTCCCGGATCAGATCGGGCGGCGACGTTCACAATCAGCGCCAACGCAACTGCAACTAGCGTCGACGTTTTGGGCATTTTGTTGGCCTGGTCCAAGTGTTTTCAAGTGTTCTGCCTAATTCTTGGCTGCTGGCGGAATCCGAGTTGATATTATAGATTAGTGAGACCACTTTGATGTTTTTTTTGGATTAGTGAGACCACATTTAATCAGTTTTGAGATTAGTAAGGCCACTTTCGATGTGGTTGTAAATTAGGGAGACCAGACTCGATACTGTTAGTGTTGTCAGGGCCTAAACAAGCTAGATCAACATTTGAAGTAAGCAACAGAAACAGCTAGAAAATGTTGCAAAGAATTTAGGTTATTTTTACTTATCAATTAATTCCATAAAACGGTCAAGCTGAAAAAATTAATTTGCTAAATCATCGGTTTATAACCCATTTTTCCCCTTTAGGGGTTACATACAGTTAATTGGCTTAAAAAAAGCTAGTTTTCAAACATTTATCCTGAGAAGACCTTTTAATTTATTAATGCAAAAATTTGTACACATATTAAGGTGACTTTTAACTGTATTTTAACTTTTTTTATTTGTAAAAATTATAATTGGTAAAGCTGCTATAGCAGATCTCTTGGAGCTCCGCTCAAAAATGAAGCCTTCCGCCGTACACGATATCTCTGGACCGGATCATCCAAAATTTAAAAACCAAACGGATTTCGTTGAAGATTTTTTAAATCAGGAAATAAATCAAATCATAACAAAATTGTTTGACATAATGGCAGCTCAAAAACTAGCGAGTGTTGCGCCGAAAATTTTGGTCTTAAATTGCTTATAAAAAAAATAATTATCTTTGGATAAAATTCTTCGATTAATTTCTTCATAATCCATTTTAGAGGCTTGTGTCGAAATTTGAGACCAATCGAGCCGAGAAATTTGAAAGAAAAAGGAATACTAAAATTTTAGATATAGAGAAATTTTTCTTTAGAGGGCTATAAACCAAATCCCTGGTTGATGGGCAAGAAACCGTAAATTAATTAAAAAAAAAAATAAAATCTAAATCACATTTAGGAATACCGCTATTCTTGGTTTAGCTAAAGATTTAACATTTTTTATATGTTTTCTCTTGCATGTCTGTAATGTATATTTAGGCATGACACTTGCATGTCATACACTGCCATTCAGCTTGCACGTGTATAAGCTGCCCAATAGCGGCTGTTTGGATCAGCTGTTGTGACATAACCTGAATTTACATCTCAAATTGAGCCACAAAAATGCTGCGCAGGGTAAATAAATGCCTATAAATGTTAAATTATTTATTAAAAATTAAATTTCACACCTTTAAGTTATGGCCCCAAGTGCGACAATCGTTTACGCTGACGGTGGCCCCAGTACGGAGTAACAGCCGCAGCGTTTATGAGCCCGATTACCTGGAGGTTGGTTCTGGCCCCCCATTTACCTTCCAATGTTTCTTCACAATTTCTTTAATTTCCAGTCACTAAAGCCCAAATTTCCGCAATATGAAAGCCTCAATGTACAGATCAAGGGCTATGATTATCCCCTGCTCGAGAGCTATCAACGATTCCTGCATGGCGTGGCCGAGTATCTGGAACTGGATGTTTCCGATTGTTATGCCCTGCCGCCTCAGCACACCCAAGTCCAACGCCTGCGTCCCAACTCGACGGTCATTGAGTCCGAGTATAAGTTGACCACTTACGAGCGCAGTTTGCAGCTAGCCAATGTGGATGCACCAGTGTATCCACAATTTCTACGCATAGCTCAGGCAGCCCTACCCGAAGGAGTCCACTTGACGGTACAAGAGCATTCGGATGATTGTGAGGAGCGTCGTTATGTGCCTGATAAGGATCTGTTGGATCTCAAGGCGGAACTGGAACGCATGGGCGGAGCTAGCACTAAGAAGAAGTAAATTTGTTTTTTTTTTTTTTTTTTTTGCAAATTTTGGCAAAACATTTTTAATGCTAAGAATTTGTAATATATTTTAAAGCTGGACGGCATCTCGAGACTATAGATTCATTTAGGAATTGCACTAGGAAGTGGATGTTTAGACCACACCAAAGTGTACCACTTTGATGGACGAAGAAGAGGAGGTGTTGTTGGCTTTGTTTGATTCCTCCTCTCGACGACGCGTGGGCGGCTTGGTGACATCTTTAGAAAGGGGGGGAAATATTTAAAAAAAATTCATTTCGTATCATAAACCAAACTCACTTGTGGTAATGGGATTAAAATCCTTTAGATACTCATCATTTGGATGACAAAGTGGCAGACTATCAGCCAGTTCCTTACGGGGATTGGTTAAATGTCGCGTTGCTGGACGGGAATAGCCATTTCGCTTGGGTGGCAAGGGTTTCTCTTTACGTGGAATTTCCTAGAGAAATAAATTTGATTAGTTTTGGATTTAAGGGTGTATCACAACTACTTACCGGCACCACAGCTACCTGTACGGTATCTGAGAATTTCACTTTATTCTTTTCCGCATTGCTGGACTTAACACTGGTCGTGCTGGTGGCTGCCTCTCCATTTACGGGAGCCGCTGCAGCTGCATTTGATAAAATTGAAGCGGTGGGCTTTTTAAGCAGCAAACGTTTTTGGTAATCCTCACTCGTTACTGAGGGCAGCATGGCAGGTATATTGCCAGATACCAAAGGATGTTGATAGAATTTGGGCTGGTAAGTGGCTGCGGGGACTGTATTTGAGTTGGCAGGAGTAGGAGCTGGAGCTGGAGGCTGTGGACGTGGCGGTGGTGGTAAGCCTACTGTTTGATCGGGTACCTCCTGCGACCAGAGATTGCCTTTAAAAAATTGAAGAATTATTGAATATATTTGAACAAATTCAGCGAACAGCAACTCTGTTAGTTGTTCGAGACCGCTTAGTAGTTGTTGGTTACTTTAATATTCCTCACATATCCTGGACATTTTGTGATAACTCAAATGTATGTAGATTTAATGGCCGAGCATAGGCTCTTTGATCTTGTGTTTACCAACGATGTTCCCAGCTCTGTGGTATCTAGAGTGCCACCGCTATCAGTTTATGAGGACGTGTACCATCCTACTCAACAAATTGGTATTGAATTTCGATATATTAATCATCCCGATTCCCAACGAGCAAAGTACTAATACGATTTGCTTTCGCAGAACGGAGTTTTCTTCCATTAATGATGCGCATTGCAATATTCTTGACTCTTTTCATGATATTGAGAATGCTACCAACTCAACCAAAGCCACCTCTACATAAGCAACTTTCTATTAGAGTGCAGGCCCTGATTTTTAAATATTACGAAATATTTTTAATTTTAAAAGCAAAAAATTACTTTCAATTTATATTTTTTAATTTTTTATATAAAAATTATTCTGTAAAAATTATTTTTATTTTTTTTTAGAAAAAAAATTTAAATAAAAACTAAACTCAAATAACTTTTTAACCAAACGCCCTATAACAAATATTTTTACATATATGTGATCTATGGGTCAATAAGTATGTATACACACGCCTTGTCTGACAAGGAAGCAGGCCAGATGTACTTATTTCATGATTATTTCTCAAGTAATAAGGAATGAGAAAATATGAACGCCAAAAAACTTAGGGCTTGTTGTAGAATCCTTTAGATAATGTCTTTCAGCATCTTTCTGTCTCCGATCGACCTCAGTACCCCCACTACATCATAGATTTTGGTTCGAAAAAAAAAGTTTCGTCGAAACTGAAAACATCGATGGTTTTTTCACACTATCGATGCATCGAAGAAATCCTTTGACTTCCCAGCCTTAACGAAGTGATTTCAAAATGTAAGCGAATTGATTCTTATTTTAAATCAAGTTTTGTTGCCAATAAAAAACTAAAACAGTCACAAAGTACTCATAATGTTTAAGGACTTATTCAAGAAGTTCACACCCGGTGGAATAGTTCAGAATTAGTGATAAAGCGAATTTTACTTCTGGCCGACAATTTATCCACTGTTTTACTCTGAACTTTAAAATCCCCCAACCGTTGAACGCCGAAGAAATTGAAATTTTACAAGAAACGTTCAAAATCCGAACCCTATTTAACGAGGCCACCATTTCACTTTTTATCCCCCTAATATTCGAGATGCAGCAAATCACCCAAAAAGTGGGAAGTGAACTTGCCTCTTTTCAAGCAATTGATACACTGAATTCGCTAAAAAAAAAGACTGCGAGAATGGCTTTTCGCATACGATAGCAACGATCAATGCAGACCAAGCTGCCAATAAACGCAATAGTATCCAAAAATATCAATAAACACCCAACATTACCGCATACTTCAACAGACGATTCAGAGAAACCAAAGTTTTCCTTCCTGAGTTCAAAAATATCAAATACACCTAAAGCTTTCAGAGCAGATGCAATTACCGTCTTTAGGCAATAATGGGAAAAATGTCATCTTTCAGATGATCCTCTAATCTGCTGGAAGGCATTGTTTTTGATTTAATAAATATACTAATTGGGATATATATTAAATATAATTATTTTTAGACGAACACTGATGGAGAGAAGAGCCCACTAAAAGAAGACACAAGAAACTTTAATATTTATGTATTCCGGCTATATCCACCGTGTCTGAAAGGACATTCAGTAAAGCTGGACAGACCCTACCAGATTGTCGCTGCGCCTTAAAGCCGAAGATTTTGTAGCGTTTAATGTTCCATAATAATAATTAATCTAGAGCCCTAGAAGGGACATTGTACAATCATTAATTATTTCTATTTAATCTCAAGCAAGAAAGTGCTTTGGGAAGGTACATTGGCAGGCTCTTAAAATTTGTAAAAAAATTTCATCGATGTTTTCTTCCGATTCAAAGACATATTTAGGCTGAGGGAGGAGATAGATTGACAAACGGACAAAGGGACAGTCGATATAACGAGATCAGCCACATTGGTCTCACAATGTTTGCTGTAAAGTGCTAAATTATTGGGCCGCCCATGGCTGAGCAAGACAATTTCCATTGTGGCCCGAAAAGAGCGTGTCTGGTTCTAAGACCCCCCAGTTGGTTGCCAATTAAAAAATGCTTCTATTTTTTAAGGACAAGATTAGAAGAAGAACTCAACAGCCGAGTCAGTACTTTGACAAAATGAATTTGTTGCTTGAGTAGCAATAATGAAAAAATGGTCTTATATTAAATAGAAACCGCTTATTATTTATATCTTATATTTTATTTACACCCACAATTTGCCTCCATCTATTCGATCATCACATCCAAAATAATTGTAAGCAATATATTCTCGAGCTGAGTATCTGCTGTTCTTTTGTCCCACAAAACCCCACCCCTTCCTACCTTACTGACACTGAGTATATTATGTTTGTGCAAAATGTGTAACAGCCAGAAGGAAGCATCTCCGTCCCTAAAAAAGTATTAATGTATATTCATGGCTGTTAAAGATATAACGCTGCCAAACTTCAAAAAAATTTCAATGGTGTATTTACTAGTTAATTTCGCGATTTTTATCAACAAGCATATAAATTTTACGAATTTTTTTTTAACTTGGGGGAAAAAGTGAAATTTAAAAATTAATAATGTTATCTTAAGAACTTGAACTAAACTTTGCTTTAGGTTTTCCTGATCGTTATTCATCTCAGCTTACGTAGAATAAATGTGGCTGCAGGACCTAAAATAAGAACAAACCTCGTTAAACACTTTCTTATGCCAACATCTCTTGAACCAGAAGTGCTGAGGGAAAACGGACAATTGATTTGAATTCAGCGCCCGAAAATACATAATTTACGTTTGCTGTCTTCTTTGGTGCAAAAGTTGGCCTATATTTGTAAAACTGTGTAATCAAAAAAGTATTTTCGACGATATTTGAAGGTTATTGCCAAAATTAGGATCATATCAGATTCTTTTGAAGAGTCTTATTTAATTAAGAAGGAAATTTAATAATTATTGGATCTTCCAGCCCTCAATAATCATAGGATTTACCTTAGTGTGGTCTGCTTAGCCCAACAAGTTTTGCGAAACTGGCACATGTAATAAGGAACTATGTCCGGTTTTATTCAGATCCTTGTCTCACGAAATAAGCTCATCATGAACCCTTTCGAAACCTTGTCTAAACTACAACAATTATTACCAACTCTTCTCTTTAAAGTTTCCTTTGCTAGATGTAAGAAATAGAAATATTCTATTTTCAAATTTAAATTCCTAATGTTCACTAAACAGTTTGACTAAACTTTGTTAAGCTATTAACAATAAACAAAACAAAAAAATATAAAATATTCGCATAGATTACCATTTGTTTGTGTAGACCTGCCACTTTTTGCTGGCGCTGCATTCATTTTGGGTAAGGGTGGCCTTAGCTCCGGCTTAGGTATATTGATCTTAATCATTTCGGCATTGAACACCTTCGATTTGAAGGAGGGCAAGGGTGGCACATAATTCTTTAAGTTCTGACTCTGTCCCTGAACGGAACAGGTGGACTGTGAGCAGGCGGATTCGGAACGTAAGTCACAAACCAAACTTAAATTGCCATTGGCACGATCCTCTTCATGTATGATAGCGGCAGCTTGACTAAACGCCGCCTGTGCAAATTCTCCCAAACTGGAAATGCATTTCGTCAGATTATACAAATCCATAAATAGATCATAGTCGGCTATGTCCTGGGCAATATCAAAGGCCTCCGCAAACAGATTTTTTCTGTAAAAAATTAACCTTTTATGAAATGCAAAATTGAAATATTTCAACAACTCACCTCAGAAGAAAAAAGCAAAATCGTCTTTTCAAATCATAAACCTGATCACTGAACTCATCTTTCGTATCTTCGGACAATGTGTGGGCAAATGTTTTCAAAGCCTTGGCCATAAGCTCAATGCGCGGCCTCCTCTGATCCCCGCCAAAGAATATATAATTGGCTATCTTATGCAGCGTAATCAGGCACATGGCTCCATAGGTTTCCCAATTGAGCGCCGCCAATACATTTACCGCTCTCTCCGGCTGCTGCAGACGTAAATATTTATCCGCTATTACATCTGCGGTTAGTCCCGAATTGTGTATATCCCCCTTCATGCCGGCGCCACCAAACACACGCATACAACCCAACGGGCCCTGCTCATAGATTAGCAACAGTAGACAATCTGTCTGGGCATAGGTATGCGAAAAGCTACCCAAATCTGGTTTACGACTAAACGCTATACTCAGTAAGGTGGGTTGTGAGGCAAAATAGTGCGATAGATCCAATAGACTCAATGGTGTGACATTCTCACTGACCAATTGTTGGCCAATGGGTGCCAATGCCAGATCAAAACATTGCAAAACAGATCTCTCATTGGCCACACACAACATGGCCGAATCACAATGCCAGGCACATTGATTTGGTACAATTTCAATTTGATTTACATATTTTGTGGTTTGTTGCACCAAATCGTGTAGGCAAATATTTCGATCTATGCTGCCCAGAAAAAGTTTCTCCTGATCGGGACTGAAGGCGAAACTGCAGATTTGTGTGACCATTGGAATGGAGGTAATTGCGGTGCGTTGCATTTTGCCAGTGGCTAACTCATAGGAACAGATTTCGGCACTGATGTCACCCTTGCGGGATACTTTCTGCTCAAGTGTAATGATCTGGCTCTCACTGCTTCGTAAGAAGTCCACACACAGAGGATCATTCTCTGACCAGCAATAGGCAATTGATTCCAGTTGTAAACTGAAAATAGAAAGAGATGGAAAACATTTGATTATGATGAATTTTGAGAAAGAAATGAGAAAATGGCTTTTTTCCAGATCCATAAAATTATTTTAGATTAGATTAGATGATGTTTATATGATCATTTGACACTTTTCATAGCTTATAGCTTTGCATTGTTTGCTTTACATGGTTTTAAACCGTCAGCCTTTCTTCTGTTGTATAAATAATTCGTCATTAATCCAATCAAATTGAGAAATGATGGCTCCCAGTGTTATGCGATGATACGCGAGCAAATACCTTAGCCTCGCAATCAGTTTTCATCATACTCATATAATATTCTTCACAAGTACTTGATGTGACCAAAGACCAATAAAATGTCTAAGATGCCGAACGGCCATACAATGGTTTTGCAATATGCAGCTATTTTTTTTGGTGGCGACGAAAATCGCGCTCTCTCTGCTCGCACAAAGTTGAGAGCGTAAAAATAAAAAATAGATTGCGATTGCTTGTGTAAGTAAGCACAACCCTGTGGTTCTGGCAGGGGCTACTTGCTTTCACAGACTAGTCCACTGCTTAGTTTAAATGGCCTAGTCAAGGGCTAGGATAAACTGGTGCAAAGAAATTTATTGGTTGGGGCACTCGGTTCGGTCAGGGTTGGTACTTGACTATCCCACGTTGACTAGTCTTGGACCAATCAATGCTGATGCAACGCCGGAAGACTCTTTTTAAATCGGACTAGTCATGTGCGCATCAAGGTTGATGCAACGGCGCACAGTGGCTCGTTTTCTCAAAACACGTTGCATAAATCACAGCTCTTGATCTTTTCGAGTTATCGACTTGATCTATTCGAGGTTTTTCCTAATCTGGAAACCTCAAAGATTTTATTACGTATAGTTCTTAGGATTAAGGGGGTTATTAGACCGGTAAACTCAAAATTTTAATTTTTTCTATCATGGTCCAGTGCTTATAGTGTTGTCATGGATTAGTGATTCTAGTCTACCCATGGACTAGACCTAACAGTCTGCTCATGGTCCAATCCTAATCAGTCCTAATAGTCTGCTCAGGGTCCAATCCCAATAGTCTTGTCATGGACTTGTGCTACTAGTCTTCGCAAGGACCAGTCCTAATAGTCTGCTCATGGTCCAATCCTAATAGACTTGTCATGGTCTAGTGCTACTAGTCTACTCATGGACCAGTCCTAATAATCTGCTCATGGACTAGTCCTGCTTGATGCAAGGCGGCGGAGACGTCCACACCAATGATATGTCCTAATAAAATGGGATAAGAGATTGAAATGGTATGCCCGTGGGCCAGGGGTGGCCCATACGGACTAGTCAAAGCCCTAGGCATGGACTGGTTTTCAGAACCCCAGGGAACGAACAAGCAAGTGCGTATGTGTGCGAAAACGAATACATGCAGGCAGATTAACAACCCTTCAGTTCTAGAATTCATGCATCGTAATTCATGCCTTCTTCCCGCATCTGCTTTGACGTCGACGTCGGCAGAACAGAAATTTGTGTCTATTTGTTGTTGCAAATTTACCTATTGCAGTCACAAAAAATGTTAGCCGTCGCGCTGCGACACACAGGCCATCGCCGAACGAAGAAGTTTGCATACCCTTCAAATTTTACCGAACATTAAAACCATATTTTATATGTATATTAAAGAATTTTGAATAAGTGGATTGCACAGATCGTTAGTGGAATAGCCCTAATATAGACTTTTATTATTATTATCCCAAAATAAATTATTTATTTATGGACAAATACTTCTTACACAAATACTTCTTAAGTCGGATATGCCCTTACATAATATGAGTTGAAAAGGGTATCGCGTGTGAATCATCGATGAATCGATTCGTGAATTCATGAGTGATTCACCCATAAACTGTCATGCGTGAACGCCTAGGACATGCCAATGTTAAATTCATGCATAATTTGTATGGGAGGTCACCTATGATTCATCGATACCTCTGACCAATCATCGGTGAATCTTTGGTGATTCACTAATGCTGAGTACTGAAGGGAATGCTTGAGAATACGTGAGCACACATACAGTCGTCGGCAGTCGCTGTATGCGTACAAGAGAGCGGTTGGCTCTAGAGCGCCTCTCTCTCTCTGGCTTTTGAACAAAATTTCAAGAGAGCCCGAAGCCAGCTCGAGAGCCAGCACGAAAAAATCGTGTGCAAATAAAATCGTATGGCGTTACTCATCTTAGAGATTATGTTGGTCTTTGATGTGACCATTTTCTAGCCCTGCGTCGAACCCCAATATTAGTTATGCGTGCTATCTGGTAGCTTGAGTATCCTCTTTAAGAATAATCGCTGCAATTGGTTTGCCTTTTCCCTTATTTCTCTGTCCCAGACCCGTAGCATTTAATTGTGTTGTTTACTAAGAAAACTGTAAATTTAGGTTCAAAGTTCATTATAATATTCGCCCACACTAGCATTTGTTTTTTATACTCTGTACCAGAGGTACACAGAGTATTTTAAGTTTTTGCAAAAGTATGTAACAGCCAGAAGGAAGCATTACCGACCCTATGAAGTATATATATTCTTGATCAGCATCAACAGCAAAGTCGATCTAGCCATGTCCGTCTGTCCGTCTGTCTGTCTGTCCGTCTGTCCGTATGAACAAGAAGATCTCAGAGAAGGTAAGAGATACAGGTTTGGCAAGTATGGGACATATGCTTCTTATATTTGCAGGCAGATCAAGTTTATTTTTAATTTGGAAAATGGGAAAACGTCATATCTCCAACAGTTTTATAGATAGAAGGTTCGTTCCTTCTGGACATATTTAGTAATCAGGATTATTTATCGATCCGCCAAAAGAATGGTGTAGATCGGATGAACGGTTGTCGAGTTATAAGGAAAACAAACAATTATGGGTAGCACCGGTCGCAACGGTGATGGGCAGCACTTTACAGGTACAGAGTATGTTATAGTCGGGCTTGAGCGACTTTTTGTTTTGTTTTTAATGTTTGATCTTTAGCTTATATTTCTTTTATGAAATTCCAAGTTCTTAGCTCTTCAGTCTTATACACCTGGCTTCCCGGTTGTCTGGTTCTTAAAGTGCCCTTCTGTTTTTTGTTTCTGATATTTAATTGACTAACTTAAGAAGTTATACATAATAGGATGAACCATTTCATCTATTTTAGGTTATCTGTCGCCCATGATACCCACTCTGAACTTTCTTATTTCGCAATATTTGGCTTAGAGAAGTTCCGTGCACCAAAAGAACTAATGTCATCCACTTAGCTGAAATTGGGCCAATATCTTAGGCAGTCTATGTTCGGGCATGCGAAAACCCTTCTGCAGGTCTGTGGTAAATATGTGAAGAGGTGACAGTCAGGTTAGTTTTTTTTAGTAAATATCTCAGCGCGTTCTTAACCTCATCGTATTGAATAGTCCCCCAGACATAATGAACCTCTAAGCTACTCAGTCTGTATTTCGTGCTCGATGGTACTCCCTTTCCTGTTTATAAAAAATTTCATGATGCTCAAGTTATGTATTATGGCAGGTCCACACTCCCAGGTATCAATAGATTTTTACCACTTCGAGCTGGAAATATTTTAAAAATGTTTCGAAAACTCCACATTTAGTCATAATCGTGTAAAGGTTATAATAATCCGCCGTTTCAATCAGTGCGCATTAAAATATGCATTGGAATTTGAATCAATTGAGGCAAAACAAAAAAAGAAATTCTGAGCTAAAACGAGCTGAAATCATTGCTGGACTTGATTTAAAAACCATTTTAAGAACCAAACTGCTGGTTTAAGATCTCTTTTACCATTTTTCGTGCTTTTAAAAATAAGTTTTTTAAAACTAGATTTGGAGATAGTTTAAGATCTCTTTTACCCCAAGCTTATTTAAAAATATTTTCAAAACTTTTGTATATATTAAAATTTTAAGTTTTTTTGGAACATAATTTAAAAGGAACATAATATAAAAGTTTGTGAAAATGTACTCACCCCTTTATTTTGAACACATGTATATTGGCTCTATCCTGATCCCGTATCGTAGGTCGCCAGGGATACACTTCATTTTGTGAGGATTGTGTCCAGACCACAAATAAATCAAAGCTTCCATTTACAGTTAGATGGCGTGCCAGCTTACGCTCCGACGCACCGGGTATAATCACATGAAATATGCGCGGATCCATGTTGGCAATCTTCTCCGGCCCTTGGGAGCGGGCATTGGGACGCTGTAAATGCACCACTGTCAGCTGGTTGGTATTGTAGGCCAAGACGATGTGGGAACGTGTAAAAAACGCTGCGGATTCAACGACAAAAAAAAAACAAAGTGGAGTGAGTGCCTCGAACAAAACATGGAATGCTGCAAAACCTACATACATGCATACACATACATATGTATGCCAGTATTAGCTACAAAACACGCTGCCAGATTAATTAAAAATTACAATAATTGCATGTGTACGTTAGCCTGCGTGTAATAGAGATGAAATGGCAGTGCTTGGAGTTGGATGAGCAACACATTGAAGCTGTGTTGGTGTGGGAAAGTGCAAACAGCAAATGCAAATTTCTCCACAAATGAAAAGGTTTGTAATCAAAATAAATCACAACTTGGTTTTACTCTTTATTAAATTTATTTTAACGAATTATCATGAGTTTGTCATTTAGAGCCGGATCTTGAGCCAAAACGTTGGGAGTAATGACCTACCGAAACTGTAATCAACCCGATTCATTATTCAGGTTCAGGTTTAGTTTAAAAAATGTACCTAGCAATTCCTTTATAAAAATGCAAGTAGAAAACTTTTTCAGTATTTCCACAGAGACTGAAATACAATGAATCGGCGGCGATTCTTTTTTTAAATCCTTATCACAATGTTTTTTTGCATTTTTCTCACTACCCTGTTATTTCCCTCATTCCAATTCAATGTCAAACAAGAAATCGCCCCGAAACAAATTTATATCCTTCAATTAAGTTTTCCACACTAAGATCATCTGGTGACTATTAACACTTTCAGGATCGAATTAAAGTGAGTGAACTTAAAAAATTGTATTAGTAGTATGTCCATTAAGGTTTACTTCTATAAATTTCAAAGACCTACATATGTAACCTAAATGGTTCCATGTCTATTGATCACAATAATTGATCTTATACCTGTATGAACTGCAACGAAAAAGAATTAGAAACGTGGACTGATATGAGGCTTACTTTCCAAACTTGGAAGATCCAAATTTGAAAGATTTGTGTAGCAGGCAAAATCTTCCAAATTTTGTCAATTCAACAAAATACCAATTTAAGAAAAAACGGTCTTTGCAGACTTTCGTTTACAAGAATTCATGATTTCGTTACAATTATAACGGATTTATCTCTCTGTGATATGAAGATCAGTGAGAGGTCGATGCATCTTGGCAAATCAGCGGGGATGAATTACTTTTTTATGACAGTCAAATTGTATGAGTTTTTAGAAAAAAAGTGATATACCACCCGTAGGCGTTATTTCACTCCTAAAAGTGAACTAACACCCGCGGGCGTTATTTCTCACTCATTAGTGGCGTTATTTCACTTTTGAAAGTGAAATAACACCCGCGGGAGTTATTTCATGCCCCCATGCTATGGATGTTGTTGAAAATTTTCATGAGAATTCAAATGACTAGCCAACAACAACATTTTTCAACAGAATATGTTGAAATTTGGAAAATCTTATACGTCTTCTCTGGTCCTAAAGTTGAATTTTATTTAGAAACCTGTTAAATTTTAGGAAGATTTACTGAATTTTAGAGTTTGCAGAATTATTACAGTGATCCTAAGGACTCTTTGAAGCTTTTTCCTTGAGGAGAGTGAAGTTTTTTTGCTTGAGCTTGCTGTTTCCAAAAGGGGCATAGCCGAATAAGCCTGGAAAAAGTGCCCCAGGAGGTTTTTCAACATTTTGAGTCAGGGATTGTAGATATTCAGGCCTGTTCCCGTTTTCGATTTCGATCAGATCATGCGGAATCGGAATTGGTAGCTGTTCCCGTTTCCGAAAAACGATCAAGTTATTCGGTTTCAAAAGTTTTGCCTAAGAGTCAGTGGAATGAAAAGTAAATGCCAATTTTCTTGGCAACGGTGATTCTTTGCATTTTGCAAATATTTTTATTATAACATGTCAAATATTGTGGAGATTTTGAAGTATCTATAGATATATTGAGCCTTCAATTTGATTTAAAATCATTTTTGTTAAGTTTCTACCGCAGAAATTGCATGTAGACGAAAGCAATAACGATCGAAATGAAACCGAGCTGTTCGCAATTCCGAATCAGCGCATGCGCAGTGATGATCGAAATTGTCAGGGCTGCCTTATGGCTGAATTAAAATTCGATAACGATTCGAACATTCATTCGAAAAGACAATCGATTTCTATTTCACTCGGAAACGGGAACACCAAAATGAAAGCGATTCGGAATTGCGATCGTTTTACTTTTTCATTTCACTCGGAAACGGGAACAGGCCTGATTATCTAGGAGTGTTTCAATAGGTATATTGGTTGACGAGTAATCTGCAGAAATACTAAAACATAAGTTATGAAATATTTGGTCTTATATCAAGTTTTTCTAGGCACTGTTGATTGATTAATTCCGTCACAAAATTTATGAATTATTACTTTAATTCCTTTGGTCCCAAAATGATGGTCGAAGTTTACAAAACCTAAAAAAAAAAATTACCACTTTCCAGATTTGACAGTACCACAAAAATTCCGATTTTTTCAAGTGGTGCAACAATTTGAAATATACACGACATGAATGAATGTCCACAATCAATATTAAAGTCGGAACAAAGTTAGCTTTCGAATATTTTTCTTTAAACAGAAAGCTCAGCCAACCAACCGCACAGCATAGTTAATTTACCCATTCGCATGCAGATCACTCACCATCGGTAATCACCTCGGCGGCCAACTTGCCCACGAGATACTTTTCAAACACCATCCTCAGTATATCGCCCGTATAGGTGTCCACACATATATGCGCTATAATGCCATTGGCAAAGAGTAACAACACCTGCGCCGCATCCTGCCACTCCGAATGGATCACCTTGTGCTGACGCAACAGATCCTCCAGTTTTTTCAGATTATCCTTCAGCCTGCCAGCGGACTTTCTGCTGCTGTTCTTCAACACAGCCAAACCATTTCGTCTCTCTGTATAATCCCGCTTGGCCAGTGCCGTCAGTTCCTGCTCCTGTTGCAATTCCCGCTGACGTAGATAACGAAAGGCGCCCAGATCGTTGCTCTTGACGCGCACCTCATCGCGCAGCGTTGTCCAGAAGTGGGTCTCACTGAGCAGCAGCATAATTAGACGGTAATAAACATAAATACTTTGATTTGCATGGCCGCGAATGGGTGTCAACGATTTTGTATTTGTTATTGTGATTTTGTTTTTGATTTGTATTTGCTTTTGCACTACTTTGTGTTTGGCGAAGGAGGGAGGCGCTCCCACAAATGGGGCCAAAAGCACTGAACTCGCGAACGTGCACAAATGTAGCAATCCGTTTGAAGAGCAAAAGTGGGGCAACAGAATTTGTTTATTTAATTTGTATTGTTTGGTTATTTTTGGGGGTTTTCTAACTCGTTTTGGCCTATTGTTTTGTGGTCAAAAGCAAAACGTAAACACTGAAAATGGTTGGAATTTGGCGATAACACTGATCTAGCTACCACTTGTTGATCGATAACACTTATCGCTACTGTTTATTGCTATGGCTTCGAAGTGTGACCAAGGGGGCGTAGTTGATGAGCGCTATATTTAAAAAAAAATGATTATTTACTAATGGATTTGTTTTAAAATAATTAATTTCAATTTTTTTAAGATTTAAAAATAACGAATTTTAAAATACATACAAGAAATACTGTGTGTTTACTCTGTACGATGTTCAGAAAATGTAACAGTCGCCAATCCACTATAGAAAAGTTTTCCATTTTTCAGGTATTAATTAATACCTTCACAATTGACCAAAGTTTTTTTTGTCTAGTTTGTTGGTTCAATATTTTTAGAAAATACGCGCATATAATTTTATTGTGTGGGGAATCATCGCAAGTTCTTAAGCATATAGTAGACTTTATTGGTAACGAAATGAAATTTATGTATTAAAACAACCACTAAGACAATAAAAAAACCTATTGTCACAGTCAGATTGTTCTTAGTTATCCTGCCACATTGCATTCAAATGACTCCAATGACTCTCATAAAAGTCATTGGGACAAAGTGAATCGAAAGCGGAATCGATGGCTCTAAAAGGTGCAAAAAGTCGCAACCTTAGCAAATCTAAGTAAAATTGGTTAGTGCACTGTAAAGTTTGAAATTTTCCTCACAAAATTTTCATTTGTTAGTGCCTCACAAACACCTGCAATTACAAGGACACCAGGATTAAGTTCTCCAGACAAAGGGTATTAACATATAGTTCATACCACAATGTTAAGATTCCAACAAAAATTTTTGATTAAATCTATTCTAATAATTGGATTTTCGCAATTGTAAAAATCGCAGCAGATAAGTAAGCTCTTAATTTTCAACAATCATTAGTTCGCAAAAGCTATTAAAGCCGACTTTAATAGCTGGCGAACCAATAGGGATCTGTGTAATCAAGATTTCTGGAATGCAACATTGAAGATTGATGTACTTTTGATATACTTTCTTTTTTTTATACTTTCTTTATCATTTTATATTCCAAGTGGCTGCAAATCTAATGTTGATAATAAAAACCTACGTAAAATCAAACTTTTATTACCATTTAAGTCTGCTTGAACTATGCCCGAAGGTCTGCAGACACTCTCAACCATTACAGATAAGATTAAGTGCGACCCCCAAATAAAACATTTTATGCCAACGATCGTTTAATAAAGCATTCGGTTTATTTTTAAACAAAAAAATTGTATTTATTGATTTCACCATTTTAATTAGATTGTAATCAATTATTCACAGTAGTTTTCTTCGTTCTTTGCTCAATTATCAATTATCGAATTAAATACGTTTTGGGGGTTACACCATAAATTAAAGTGGCACATACTAAATAAACTAAATAAACAATATAATAGAATAATAATAATAAGTAGTAGGTAACTAAAATGTATATCGCATTTGAGGAAACTTAACAGAATAGATTTATATGGCGACCGTGCACCCGCAGCTGATTTAACATTTCTGGCGTTTTTTTTTTTTTTTTTTTTCTTTCTTTTTGTGCTTATCGACTAAGAACTTAGGGAGCCAACGGGGTTGTTTACTTCCTATTTACAACATATTCCGAGCGCATGTCTCTCTCTCTATTTACATTATATCAAAATATCAACCACATATGTATGTATATACTCGTATATATATTGTATCTTTAACTAATTAGCAGCCTTTTTAAAAATTTTGATAACATATATGTTTGTAATTCGTGCGTTCACCGCCTTGGCCAACATTCAACGTTTCACGTCGTCTCAAGTCTCTCGAGTTCGTTTTTTTATTTTTCCCCCTTAAGAAGCTAATTTACTAACAAAAAATTTGCGCTCGTTGGTTTCCATCGTCTAGAAAAAGGATTTAATAATAAGAATTAAATTGCAGCAGTCGCTTCTATATATGCACAGATTGGGTTCTCTTCTTTATAGTGTTAACTAGGAGGATTTGTGTGTGTGTGTGTGTTCATCTAAAAGTCATAGAACTCGTTGGATTTGTTATTGAAACGTCGCGTCAAGACATACACCACAGCTTCATAGGTGGCCATCATGATGGCTGTATTGGGTATTTGTCTAACCAACTGGGTGGCCAAGCCTCTGTAAAAGGGAAAAGAAATAAAATAGTGAGATTAATAATGAAATTTCCAATAAATTAAATTAAGATGCGAAGCAAAATAAACAAATTTTTATATAGATTTCAAAATCGTAGATGGTTTATTAGGATTATTTAAAGAATTTGGCATTTTTCCTCAAATATGTTTGTTTCTAAATTTAGGATGTAGTCAGATTTTATAGCTATTAAGATTTATTTTGAAATAAAATTTTTTTTAAGAAATGAAAAGATGATGATTCTTATTAATATAAGTATGAGGGGATTTCCCTGATAAGGTTTGGGATTTACTCTGGTAATCTTATGATGCTTAGTCATCTGGGATTTATTTTGTTATTAACTTAATTCTTCTCCGTAATCTACTATCTAGTCAAAGGTGAACAAGAATAAAGGGGAAGCCCGAAGATAAGGCCTTTAAAAAATATTAGGAACAACTTCCTGCAAATTTGGACTTATAACAGAACACTGCTCCTATAATAGAGTACCTTTATATTATTTTCTAAATTATTCTTAAAGATTCCCTAACACTTAAGTTGAATACTTTTTTATTCCCTTTTTCTAGAGCTTTCTTCGCAAACATATCGTTCACCTACTTATGCACTGTCATAGCTCAGACAAGTATAGTTTTTCATTAAGGTAACTAGAAAATATTACGCATTTTTTAAGCTTTGAGCACTAGAACATTTCCAAACGATACTATAAAACTACATTCAATTTTATATCGTGATTTACTAAAATATCGCTATTTTTTGTCATCCCTGTTACAATCCAAGTAGGGTAAATGGAACCAGCTCAGCATTTTTGGTCTTTTCACACTACGGTCACACTTATCTGGCAATGGCAAAAAATTATTTTTATTTTGTAATTAACTGAGATTTTGTTGCACAAAATGGCACAAAATGTGGCCGAGCTATGCTGCGTTTGTATGGCTCGTTGTGAAGATGGTACCACCTGGCTTAACATATTCACCCACACAGCCTCCGAGGCGGAACAAGGCGGCTTGAAGTCTTTGATGGAGGAGGTGACTGGAGGAGTTGTTGAATCAACTGAGGGACTTCCCCAAAGGATCTGCCCCGCTTGCCTGCAAACAGCAAATATTGTGTTCAACTTCAAGCGGCGATTTGAGAAGAGTTTCCAGAGCTTAAGCGAAGAGTCAACAAATCGACCTTTCAAATGTTCGCTTTGCTCAAGTGCCTTTAAACGTAAAAGCGCTCTCACGGATCACATCCGCACTCATACCGGAGAACGACCCTATAAATGTTCCCACTGCTCAATGGCTTTTATCCAAAGTAGCAGTCTAAATATTCACCTACGCACGCATTCCGGAGAACAACCCTTCAAGTGTCCACACTGCTCCAAGACGTTTGCACGTAAAGGCAATCTGGGAGCTCACATTCGAATTCATACTGGGGAACGACCATATCTGTGTTCAGTCTGTTTAAAGACTTTTACCCATCAAAGCGCTCTAAAGGATCACCGACGTACTCATACCGGAGAACAACCTTTTGAATGTTCCTACTGCTCAAAGAAATTTAGCTTTAAATCTGCTCTTACGAAACACATACTAATTCATACTGGAGAGAGACCCTTCAAGTGTTCGCAGTGCCTGAAAACTTTTACCCGAAAGGGCCATTTAAGCGAACACCTTCTGAGTCATACGGGAGAACGACCCTTCCAGTGTTCCCACTGCTCAAAGACCTTTTGCCAGAAAAATAGTCTAAGGTATCACCTGGGCACGCATAAAGAAAAGGAAATCGAACTGAGGCCTACTAAATAAGTAGTACAAGTGCTTCGACCATAACCTGGGATCTACCATCCCGGTAGTCAATACTCACTCCTTCGATCTGAATAGCCTAATGGAGTACATTAAAAACTCTGGAATTCAACCAAAGATCCAAGACTGCAAAAAATTTAAGCAGAAGTGGTTTGATAAAGACTGTGAGGCTGCAACAGATGGTACTCTGGTTACGTGTATCTAGATACGAAGGCACTTCCGAGTCCTTAAGATGTTACCATCACGCAAACAAGAATTATAAAAAGAAATGCTATCTTGCCCGAAGTCGTTACTTTGCAAGTCTCTAGAGGAAATTAAAAACAGCAAGTCATATTGGGCAGCGATCAGAAAACTAAATCGCTGCACTGCAGCCGGGAACCTACTTTCATAAATTTTTAAATGCCAATTCACCTGCAAAATCCCTTCACTTTGTCCTACCATATATAGAATACCAGACATTGGATGAACCATTGCGATAATCATCGACGAAGTAAATAATATAGCCCTTAAATTGAAGTTGAACAAAGCTCCGGTGATGATAGGATTCCTGCAGATTTCATACGTTTTGCCACCACCCGCTTTTTACAAAAACTAATAAATTAGTTCAACTGTATTTTTGAGCTCGGCACAGTACCTGAAATTTTAAGGGAGGCTATGTTATTCCCAATTTTTAAAAAGGATGACCCGCAGATTGCGTCAAACTTCAAAGGAAACTCTTTCCAAAAGGATTTTTGTGCGATCCTGCTGGAAAGACTCAACTCTTGGATTAGCGAGGCTGATCTTCTGACAGAATTTCAGGCCGGGCTCCAGTACTATTGACAACGTCTATTGTCTTTTGAGCATTGCCGAGAGTTACCTTTTAAGTGGCAGCAAGATGTACGCTCTTTTGTAGATTTCAGAGCCGCATTCGACTTCATAGACAGAAGATCAACTTAGGCATGTCTTCAAAAATCATTAAAATCCTGAAGAGCCTCTACAAAGACAACAAAAATGCGCTATGGAATGGCACTAGCTTGTCGCATTGGTTTACGGAAACGAAAGTAAAACAGAGCTGTTTGCTTAGTCTTATTCTCTTCGCCCTATACCTAAACGATCTTAATGATTGAATTCCAGAAGGAATGTTGCTAGGCGGTTACGAAATGAATGCCTTAATGTATGCTGATGAAATAGCTGCCTTATCTGATTCATCCAGAAGATTGCAAAAAAAAAAGATGCGCCGCATAATTACTGTATGCTCTGGAACCTCACAATAAATATGAAAAAAGTCGCAAATTCGAGTGTTTAAACAACACTGTAGAGAGCTAGCAAGGAAATGAAAAGTGGCAAATAAATGGCGTTGAGCTAAAAGTACTTATAAGCTATAAACATCTAGGAGTTTACATTTAAAAAACCAACTGGCAGACTTCAAAGGAACCCATCAATTGTGCCTGAAGGACGTTGCTCTGCAGCTCGGTTAGCGTGCTAGGAAGGGGACTAAATTATGAGCTCGGTATAAAAAAACTACTTCTCGAATGCTTATACGGTCGACCAAATTAAACACATTTTTGTAGCCCGTGGTGAGATACTGGCACTGAATTTTGTTCCACATATCGGACTGGAAATTGTACGCTAATATGACGATGTACTATGAGGATGCGTGAGAACATAATGCACTTTCTTGCTCACTACAAAAACAGAAAATGATAATGTTTATAAATAATTTAAAATAATAATAAATATAAAATCAATAGGATCTGGATCAGGGAAAGATGCAGTATCTTGCGAAGAGCTTGGCATGAAGACAGAAAGAGGATCAGTCTAGCGGTTAATACACAAAGCCTTTAGTATACTTTTAAACATGTCTTTTAATTTCGACACAATGTGTAAAACTTCATTTAAATAAAGACAACAACTACTACTATAAGTGCTTTAAAAATTGTGATACCTAATAAATTAGGCCACAGACAATGTCTACATTCACTGAAAAAAAAACTGACTAAAGTTATTCTTTGAACCGATCGATTTTCCAAGCGGACGGGGCCTGGTTCGGTTCCAAATTCGGAAGGTTAACAATTTAGAAGTTTCGCTTCTCGAACCGAGCCGGTTATCCACTGACAATATGTGTTCATAACTGACTGTTAAAGTGTTACAGTGCAGTTTAAACTTTCTCCTAATTTTCCCAATTTATTTTGTATCATAAAGTCATGTAACAGGTAGAAGGAAACACTTTCGCGTCAATCTTAGAGACTAAATATTGGCATGCAGGCAGATTCGAAAAAATCCCCTGATAGTTGTCTGAGCGATAACATATGCCCTACGCTGTGCTGTACTTCATCATGTTTTCGACAAATATTTGCATTGTTTTCTCTTACCTATATAGTCCAGCTCGTCCCTCTTCTTTCCACACCGTTTGCAGGGTTTGCCAAAAAGAATTATATTTATTGCCTTCCTCACGCAGACGCGTACGTGCCACCTCATGTGGATAGGCAATGCAGGAGGCAATTGTTTTGGACACAGCGCCGGCCATCATAAATTCCAGAAAATCTCGGGAACCCTTGGTATCTGTATGCCGTTGATTGCGTTGCTCCAGCTGATAACAAAAAATACTTAATTAAATGATCATCTTTTAAATTTCCTGCCTTACCAATTTGGATTTAATAAACTCGTAAATGACAAAGTGCACCATTGTCTCACAGATGCCAAAATAGCTGGCCGTAATGCCCTTGTAGAAGGCCGAGATACCACCCTGAGCATAGACTCGTTCGATGCACTGCCTAACGGTCATTTGTACTTTGGAATTGTAGTCCAGCTGCATGCGTGTCTTGACAAACCAAATGGGATTCGTGACGGTGGATGAGACAAAACCAGCGCTAGCGGCGCTCATAATGTGCACCAAAGGGGAGTCCCGTTCAACAAAACTAAAATGAAAGAAACTCAGCTTTGTTCACTTGCTCATGAAACATCCAACAACCCACTTACCCCAGACTGTTGAGCGAGTTTTTGGTTTGTGAGTAGGTGCAAAAGTAAATGGCTCGGGAGGGCGCCACGCCCACGAGATTCGGACCAAGACCTTTGAAGAGAGCACGAGGACCTTCGTGTTGCACAATGTGTCTAAAGGAAAAGAAGAAAGGAGAAAAGTCTTACACAGCTTTTACCAGCTTTAGAAAAAATGTTTAAACTTACCGCAGACATTGCATGATGCTCATATTTTTGCTGGTTGTCGATGAGATCCCACAATGTGATATAGCCATGATCTGCATTATCAAAATCAACCCATTAATATACCAGAAATCGCATCAAACGGTTAGCTAATGGTCATGAAGTGTTACATGTATTGTATGTGTTTCTTGATTTTTTTTTTGATACGGATGAGACACGACAATGATCATGGTTTTTGAGTAAAGGATATAAAAAAGAATTTGGTACTACCCTACGCACACCCCCAATCACCTGTGGCTGTGATCTGTTACGTAATATCGTTGTGCTTAGCTTACGTCGTTGTTCCGGCCGCAATAGTTCAGAGGAGCCGCCATTTGCGGGTCCGCCCGTGGGCTCTACAATTCGCGTGGGCGTTAGAAATGCCGTTGAGCTCTGTAGACGCGTCTTTACAACCTCCAAGGGACATGTTACCACTGCGCCAACTGTGCCCGCGGATCTAAAATCATAAAAAAAAACCAAATTGTCTTCAATTTGTTTTCTTCTAAAAATACTTAAACAACTTCCACTTAAAGCATAAAAATAAATCGTATTTGGCAATCGACCGTGCACAAATATTTGTTCATATTTTTTGTGATTTACGTAATTCTATTTATTTTCTATATATGTATGTATCATCTGTCTCAACCACTTATGAAAACGGCTTAAATCAAGTGGAAAGTAATTTTGTTTGGTTGCATTACACATGAAAATGCATACACTTGTCTATGGCAAATTATGGCAATTTTCTATTGCGATTCAATTGAAATAAAAACTCAAGGTTATGCCAAATCAAGGTCAGGGATGTGTAATTGTTTACACTTAATGGTGAAATTGTTGATTGATTGGAATGGGGTATACTTAAAATCAATAGTCACAAAATTTAGGTGATAGATTTTTGGCTCCAAATCACAAAAAAAAAACCAAACAAAATAAAATTTCCAAGCAAGAATTATTTTTAAATATTTTTAATTTGCTATTTTTTTTAGGTCCTCTAGCGGGAAATAAAACATCTTAAGTAAATGGCCACCGAATTGAAAAAAAAACATTTCAGTTTCTTATGCATTCACGCTTTGCAATTATAAACAATGATAACGAAATTCGTTTCTTCTACACACATTTAATCAGCAATATTTATCGATCCGCCAAAGGAATGGTAAAGATCGGATGAACGATAGTCGAGCTATAAGGAACTTAAACAATTATGCTGAGCAGCACCGGCCGCAAGGGCGATGGGCAGCACTTCACATCACTTAACACAAACTTTGGGAGGTACAGAGTATATTATAGACGGGCTTGACCGACTTTCTTACTTGTATTGTTGGTTATCTGGTCGATATATTACGAAAGTGTCTTCTAATCGTCAGGTTAAACCAATTCTACGATTGTAGATCCTCAATTCCAAAGTTTACGGAAAGTTAAGCAAGAACCAAGAAACTAAGCGACGCATTGGTATTTATATATTGAATATGCTTTCAAAATCACTTTCATAAGATGAGGATCACATATAATATGTGTAAGATGTCTTGTTAAGCTCCAAAGGTCCAAAGCCGAGCTCCTTACAATCTCTTGGCTTGTGCGCTTCTAATTTTCGCACAAGAGAAAGGGACCTACAGTTTAACGCCGAGTCCGAACGACAGTGCGAGAAGCTTTTGCATGGCTAATTACTACCAAGCTGGCACCAGCAGCAGTAAGGGGTGACCGGGAGTGTTAGTTTATTCAAAGAAAAAAGTTTTCATTAGATGTTCCGAGGCGGGATCGAACCCACGACCTCTTGCACAGCGGCCGTTGAGCCACACCCGGGTTGTATTATTTGAGTCTTCAAATCTTCTATATCAGCGGTGGGCAAGCCCCTGCTCCCATTGCTCCCAAAAGTAATTTTACGGCAATTGGCGCCACGCAGAGGCATTTAAAATTACCTTGCTTCTTGGCGCAGCCGCACACACGGAGGCAGAAAGACAAGTGCAATTGCCTCGCTTCGTAGCGAAGACAATATAACACTAATCTATTGCGAATCAATGCAAGGCGCCAGCCGTGTTCGCGGCAGAGACGTCTGCAAAAATAAAAATATGAAGTCTGGGTCTGGCTTGTGGAGAAGGGTTGGTAATGGGGGTTGTTTTTCCTGTTGTTGTTGTTAGACTAATCCCAAAATAAATTTCGCTGTTCTAAATGATTATAGATCCAAGTCTAAGTCAAAAAAGCCTTTCCAAATATGAAGAAATTATGAACATTATTTACGTTATTCAACAAATTTATTGGTCTTATATTTAAGTTAGTCGTTTAAATCGTAACTCAATGCAATTGTTCAAACGGACAATTTATAAAGTTTAAAGCTAGTCAGCCCGAGTGTCAGGAACGCTAATAAGTACTATAGATATGTTTGTCGGGGTTTCATGCAAACTGTAGATCAGGGGTGGGCACCAATATCAAACTGAAGGGCAGCATTAATTGCGCAGCCGATTTTTGTGGTGTATTTTGTTGTTGGCAGTCGAGTATTTAATATTCGGGCTGCGAGGGACAGGCGGGCTAGACGTTGCCCATCGCTGCTGTAGCTCAATTTCAACGCTTGCTGCATGGATGTCTGCCTGATAAACGCTTCAGCAGTTCCGCAGTAGAAAAATGAGTTGTTCATTAAACTTTTTGTTTTGTGACAACTGTTCAGTTACTCTTGTTCAGTGACTCTGGTTTAGTAACTTTTGTTCAGTGACTCTTGTTCAGTGACTCTTGTGCAGTGACTCTTGTTCAGTGATTCTTCCTCAGTAACTCTTGTTCATTGACTCTTGTTCAATGAGTCTTGTTCAGTCAGTCTTGTTCAAAGACTCTTGTTCAGTGACTCTTGTTCAGTGACTCTTATTCAGTGACTCTTGTTCAGTGACTCTTGTTCAGTGACTCTTGTTCAGTGACTCTTATTCAGTGACTCTTGTTCAGTGACTCTTGTTCATCAACTCTTGTTCAATAACTTTCGTTTACAAACTCTTCTTCAGTGACCCTTGATTAATAATCTTATTCAGCTAATCTTGTTCAATGATTCTTGTTTGGTAGGTCTTGAAGTGTGACTCGTTTCCAGGAAACTTGATTAGCATCTGAATAGCAAAACAATTGAAAAACTGAAAAGCTGAACAACAGAGTAACTGAACATTTTTACCGATTTGGCTTACTTTGAAAAAAAGAATCAGTGAATATGTTCAGTGAAATAAACAACGATTACCCAAATCTACAGAATGAGGAAAGAGAGTCAAGTCGCAAGTACTTCAGAGAAGATATTTGTTCATAGGGGCTCTTCCATCTTCGAACCAGCCAGCTTATCCTAATGGGAGTCACTAGCTTTCAAGTTTTCTAATAGTTGTTCAATTTCTAAGCTGCTCACAGTTAGTTACTGTTGCATATTTGAGGAAAAGAATCTACCAGATCCTGGCCTAGAACTACGTACAGGGTTGCCTGGATAGTAAGGAGTCTATTATACCCAGACAAGCCTTATGGATGTGGGATTTGGTTCTGATAGCGCACCAAAAGTGAGGAGAGTTTTGACGACTGCTATGTAATATAAGGTTTCAGTTTCCGTTTCCTGCCGAAAGTCTTTTCACAGAAGCCCCTAGTGCCTTCTTCATTCTTTCTGGTAAGCTTCTCTTACAAGAGAGTAAAAGTTTAGAGTCCACATTTTTTTTTTAATTAATGCTGCGTTTTCGAAGTAAACCTTTTTTTTAAGAAATACATTAAGGGACGATTTCACATCTAGATAGCCATATCTGTCACATAAACTCACAAATAACAGAGTAAATTCACGGTTTATCTGTCATACAGCAGCTTTCTAGAAGACTTAAAAATTTGGTTTTCTGAAAACAAACAAACATTTTACTATAAAAAAGAGACTGCTGACTATACAACAAGCTTTGTATTTTCTTTCTTTCATAACCTTAAAATACCCTGCAATGCATTTTATTGAAATAACCTTGAAACTCAACTTTTATTTGAGCCAAAGATTATTAAAGTTTACTTTCTACACAAAACTTTGCCGAAAATTAACAAATCACGACCTTGGCTAATGCCAATTTTACCTTGGTCAATATCATTAGAATTAATTTGTGATAAAGAACATAAACAACAAACAGTTCTTATCTCAAAAATAGGCAAACTTCAGCCCAACTCGTGATTTATATATAACAAAACTTGTAAATTGGCTGGGTTAGCAACCCAAAAGCCATGGCAAAGACCCCACATAAACTTTGTTAATATAATTATGCAGAAGTTTGATCGATAAGGTAATATACATAATTTATAATAGAACATGCCCTAGCAAAACGATTTCGCAAAATCTATCAGTGATTGCACTGTGGGGCAATGCCAAACCGGTTTCAACTGACTACAGATTGACCCGTCAGGCGATAACCTGGAGGCTAGCAATGAATTGCCACAAAGCAAATATGTCCGCGGCTTATCAGTTGCAGCAGCCGACCGTCCACGTAGAACTCAGACTTCAATCTGGTTTACTTGTACATAAATCTGTGACATAATGTACCCTGAGAACCGGTAAGAACACGCCACACTTCAACCATATGTTGAAAACCCATTGTAGGTCATCTGACGTACCAAAATTGTTCACAGTCAAATAATAGCCAGCTCAGCAATTTCACAAATTAATCAAATTGAATCTAAATATTAACAGGAATTGTGTCTATTGAAGTTGATTATTAGCACGTTTTACGGCAATGTGTCCCAGACGAATGGACAAACAGTGGGTAGACTGTTTTAAATGGGGTGCTGGGAGTCGTTGAACGAGGCGGAGGATATAATGCGATTGCAGTAACCAAATAGACAATTTAAAATTTATCAAAATTAATTAAAAAGAAAAGAATTTATATTTGAAAATTTCTGAAATTCTTGGAACTGAAATATCGTATAAGAATTTTTTAAGCACGTTTGCCAACACTTGTGAAATATTCGTTAAATGTCTAAACATTAGCAAAAAATTGCCTCTAGCTTTAAGGTAAGTAAATTGATTTGTGAATGCCGTGACAGCTGGTCCAATCGACTCTGACTAATTGAAATGAACGTAAAACCCCGGAAAACCTGTACACTAATGAAGAAATAATTTAAAGCCCTGCTTTAAATAATATCTAAAAAGTAGAACAGAAAATATGTTGCCTTATATTATTATTTTTAAAATGCACCCAAAAAGTTTTTACAAATTTTAGTAGAAATTTTGAAAAAATCACACAAAAGAAAACTAAACAATCAACCACGGCAACAAAATTAGTATCTTGAAGTTGGTAGCTACAAAAGTTTGTGATGGTGCAGTGCGCAGAAAAGGTCCTTGATTCGATTTGAGCCAGACAAGGCTGACATAAAAATTTATCTTCGTTTTGACACGAAAGTACCACCCTTAAATTAAAAAACAAACTTTTTTAATCAATCATCAATCTCCCCAAAAATCAAATAAAGTGTTATTTTTTATGCTATTTGGTAGAGACTCTAATATGTTTTTTCCTAAAACAGTAAACTTCTAATCATTTGTAATACACCATTTGTAATTAAACATAAAGGCAAGGCCAAAAATGCTTAGTAAGGTTTGCCATTTCACCATGAATAGACTAACAAACGAGCAGCGCTTGCAAATCATTGAATTTTATTATCAAAATCCATGCTCTGTGAGAAATTGCATTTAATGGTCGTCATAATCGACCCACCAAACAGGCTATTAAAGATATTGTGGCCAAACTTCGCACCACTTTCACTTTATTGGACATTAATCCACGATACCGTGTGCGTGGAGTGCGTACCGAGGAGAATATGGCTGCTGTATCGGTACGGTGTCAATAAGGATAGCGATATGGCAATTCGTCGCCGTTCTCTACAATTGGGCTTGTGTTATTCGATCATCTAGAAGACTTTACTTATGAACCTCGGTATGAAACTTTACAAAATACAGCTGGTGCAAGAACTGAAGCCGGGTGACCTTCCACAACGTCGTTTGTTTGCTGAATGGAACTTAGAAAAGATAAATAAATATTATCGTAAAATTCTCTTCAGCGACGAAGGTGATTTTTGGATCAACGAATCCTTTGGACGGAGAAGCAGCCAGAGGTAGTTCAAGACCTGCCAATGCACCCTGAAAAATGCACTGTTTGTGCGCAGGCGGCATCATTGGACTGTAGTTTCTCAAAAATAGTGAAAACCGCAACGTTACAGTTAATGCGATGATTACCGACTTTTTTTAGCCCCAAATGGAAGACTTGGACTTGGTAGACATGTGGTTTCGACAAGACGGTGCCAGATGCCACACGGTACACCACGAAACCATGAACCAATTGAGAGGCGAGTTTGGTGAGCTTTTAATCTCATGTTTTGGATCAGTCCATTGGCCGCAAAGATCATGTGTTTTGACCCCACTAGACTATTTATGTGGTGCTATGTGAAGTCTCTAATGTACAGGGATAAGCCAGCCATAATTGCAGCCCTGGAAGACAACATTACCAAACGACCAAACCTAGTGGAATCATGGATTCTATTTAAAACAAAAAAGTTTTTCTCACTAGAACTTCTTTTTCGACCGATCATTCCCACTGCAGCTATATGCTATAGTCTTCTGATTTTGTGTTAGTTTGTAAAATTGTGTAAAAGTATATAAAATAAGTATATACCCATGATAAGGACGTTTCCATTGAAAACAAAAAAGTTTTTCTTACTAGAACTAGTTTTTCGACCGATCGTTCCTATGGCAGCTATATGCTATAGTCATCCGATTTTGACAAAATGTTGTAGAAATGTGTGAAAGCATACCAAATAATTAATTGACAATTTTAAGGACATTTCCATTGAAAACAAAAAAGTTTTTCCAACTAAGACTCCTTTTCAGAAAATACTTTTCTATGACAGCTATACTATACAGACGTCCGATTTCAACCAAACTTAGTGGAATTATGGAAAAGTATAGCAAACAAAGAAATACGAAGTTTGAAGGCGTTTCCATTGAAAACAAAAAAGTTTTTCTCACTAAAACTAGTTTTTCGACCGATCGTTCCTAAGACAGCTAAATGTGCAGCGTATTTGTACTTAAGGACTTCGTGCAAAGTTTGGTGAAGATACGGACAGACGGACAGGGCTAAATCAACTCAGCTCGTCCTGCTGATCAAGAATATATATACTTTATGTGGTCGAAGATGCTTCCTTCAATGCGTTACAAACATCCGGAAAATTTAATAACACCCTCTGCGGATAATAATTTTTAAAATAGTCCTCGTAATGAAACTTAGTCATCCAGACTTTTATTTGTTGCATTTCCAAATTAGGGCAATTGTTTCTTCTTAAAATCCCATGCAGCATTTCCATCAAGAATCTAAGTAAGTCGTTCCAACAGAGTTCTGTTTCCTCTACATGAAAAACTTGTTCTGTTTGGTATGCACCTCTGGCTATAATTTCTTTTAAAGTGTTGCGATATTCTTTGGATGTGTTATCATCGTAACTAGCTTTTTCGCCTTTCATTTTGAAATTATAAATTTAAGCGGCGATTTTTGAACTTTACAAACCAAACTTGACTTGTTTTGAACTTTTTGATCTTTCTCCGATTCATCTTATTATCGTTTCTCTTTAAAATTTCGAAAATAATTTTAGCCTTTTCTTAGACGTATCGCAATGGGCCCATAAGGCTATATAGCTTCGCAACCTAACCTAAAATTGGCAAATCAAAAAGAGTTATTGCGCGAAAAAGTTTATAAAAAAGGCTTAGTCGTTATCTCAAACTAAAATATCATAAATAAAATCGCAAACACCTACAACCAAGTAAACTGTCATGTCAGCATTTCAAATTGCCGGCCGGCCGGCATTCAAAGCATATTTATCAGGCGAACAAGGCCAGCAATTATAGTAAGACTTCTCTTGCACTAACATACATACAGACATATATATATATATATGTGTACGTACGTAGTTTAACTAAAACAACAATAGAATGAACTCACGTTGCAACTTGAGCCAACCCTTTAGTAGTCTTGTGGGTAGTTTTGTGGGGTATCTCGTGTTTACCCACGTTAC
This sequence comes from Lordiphosa collinella, assembly GCA_018904265.1. NCBI lineage: Eukaryota > Metazoa > Arthropoda > Insecta > Diptera > Drosophilidae > Lordiphosa > Lordiphosa collinella. Next base: position 136,960 of record JAEIFV010000786.1, read on the forward strand.
TATCGTTAGAAAAACAACCTTGCACTCTTACATACACACAATGTATACATTGTTTACGGCTATAAATAAACTGACAAGCATTTAAGAATCCATGTAATGATAAAATGGAACAACACCCATCTTATTTGTTCTGGTCTGTTCTAATTAGATAAAGTTGCACAATTCTTGCTCAGACATCTCGGAATCTGTTTTGACAAAGTGCAAATTGTTTAAAAACTTTTGCTTTTATTTGTCTAACATAACAAAAATCTAAATGCGGCTGGCTTGGCAATCGATTTGTTGTTTTGATATTTATTTTTTTTTCACGTGGTGGAGAGGGGCAAACAAACTTTTTCTGGCACACTGACTCAGTTGAAGGCGACGGACGGCTGCTAAATGTAACAAACAACATTTGTTGCGATGAGGAGAATCACAATGTCACTTGAGGCCATAATTATGTAAACATTTGTGGGGGGGAAAATGACTTAAAAGAAATAGTTTTTTGGACAAGCTTGCATGTCTTGAGGCACGTAGACGAATGGAAAATAGAAAAATATTCAAAAAGAAGTTGCTTAAATTTCATTTTAACAAATTTATTTCTAACATTTAGCCTTGATAGCTATTATATATCTTATCTTGATGATACATATTTTCAAGCAAAAAATTGTGTCAAGGGTAACATTTGTTTCCTGTTCTTGATCTAGACATGCTTTTGTTAGAATAATTTAAATATATGTCTAAACAATTTGCCAAATTCTGAACAAGATTTTTATTTACACAAATATCTATAGAAGGTCTCGTGCCAAGTTCATTGAATGAAGTCTACCGCCTACCTTCATTTCGCATTCAAAAATTTTCCATCGGTTTCATAATCTAAACAAACACAAAAAAAAAAAAAAAAAATCGCACTGATAAGTTTGCGAGACGCAAAAAAAAAGACCGATAGTGTGGCCCACCAGCACACATTTATCAATTGGTGGCGCATGTTCTTCTTACTTTCTTTCGGCCTTTGAGCAAAAGTCGCCCAAGCTAAGATGACGCATCTCAACCCATGTACCCCTGTCCATCAGCCATGTCTGGTGCCAAAATTAACACTCTTATCTCGCGCGTGTTTCGTATGTGGAGAAGTCAAAAAACAGCTAAATCGCTCATTAACCGGTTGCAAATTGTAAATTTATATATAACAGAGGACGTTGCCGGAAAGCCGATATAGATGCGATTAAAATTAGCGTTTTACAATTAAATTTTATAGATTAAGTCAATGAATCAAAGTTGTTAATGAATTAGATTGAATTTCCTTTATAATATGGAAACAGATTTGAAATAAAATACATTTTTGCAACTTATTTTCATTATGTCTTGGGATCATCCCTAGAATCTAGAATCTCGATTTCCAATTTTATTATAAAGAACTATTAAGTATTCTGATAATAATGATGGCCATGACTTATGGACATAACGCAGACACAAATTATAGCTTGAGGTTACAAAGATATTTTTACTAATGTACTTTTTTTCATGTACTAAGCGGGAACCATTGAACCGAACCGAAACCATGATTCATTTAACTTCAAAAACCATTTTTTGAGCCGAACCGATAGTTTAAATCATCTGACAACCAATGAATCGAATCAGTACCTTCAAATTGCAGAGCGGTTGGCATCTCTAATTTTTTTGAACCGAACTTCTTAATCCTTTTTTTTTTATCCCGTTCAGGTTCAGATTCGGCGGAAACAATTTTTCTGCTCCGGTTCTGTTTCGGAGTCTCTGAATCCGGAGCGGGTCGACTCCAAACCGTTTGCAGCACTGGTCCTTTTGTCTGCATTGGCTATATCTCGAACGAAAAAAATTCTTCGAATGATGAATTGTTCGCAGCTACTGAACTGAGGTTTGAGGAGCAAGAGAACAGCTCTTACCACAAAAGATGTGGAAATGCCAGATATGAAATTAAATAAATAGTTTAAACGATTGGATTTTGAACTAAACTAGGAGAAATTTATATTTTAAGTGTCAAGAATAATGTCTCCTACTAGTTTATAGGGAAGGAAAAACGTACGCTTCAAAACTACTTAGCGCTGAGCTTTAGTTGGCTTCAAATCTCTCAACTTTTAACATCTAATCTTTTTGGAGAAACTTCACATGTTATGCAAGCAGTTGCAGTTCGAAATGAAACAGTTAATACGAAAATCTACAGAGATTTCTGGGACGTCTCCGATTATACTGAATTCTCAATTCTTATATCGGATCCACATCGGAGGTCTCCCCTTTTTACTGCCTGGTTCAATGCTTTCCCCTTTGTGTACCCACATAAATCAGTTTTACACAGTCAATGCCCAATTTGATTTCCACAACAACAACAACAACAAAAAACCCTCGTCAATTGTGTATCTTTTTTTATATTTTTGTTTCTATTTTTAGCCTCAGCGCATCTGAAAATGTTGTTTTTGTTTATGTGCTTTTTTTGTTGACGTGCTCTACCCTACAACTGCAATAAAGGGGCATATCAGTTTATTATTCTTTCAGCAGTTGAATTCCGGTTTGAAATATTATTTTCAACCAGTTTGTTGCCGTCGGTGTAGGGGAAGTGGAAATTCAATGCGAAATTTATTTGATTACTTTGTTGTGTGTGGATTCTCACTGTGAGTGGGTTGAGGAGAGACAAGAAAGTAGAGAGCGAGATTTAAGCGGGGTGTGTGTATCGAGTCGAGCCTCTGACCAGTTGTAAATACGAGATATTCGAATTACCAGGTTGAGGAGGGGGCTTGTGAGTACAAAGTACATATAAATAGTTTCCTTAGACAAAGTCTACAACAGTTATACAGATCAAACAAATGTTGATAAGATAGAATTAATCTCTTTTAGTGCCCCTTCTTAGAGTATGTCTTTGAATAAAGAAACTAATCTATATATTTCTTTGTAACGGAACTTAAAATAAGCAGGATGTTCAAGGTACAAAACAATAATGTTGGTCTTATTTAAACAACCATTTTGTACTTCAAATGTTTGCACTAAATTCGCCCACTTTAAACAAATTTCGCGTTTTTTTTCGTGATTTCGTGTGACGTTTATCTTGAGTTATTTGCGGATTGCCGCAAAAGTTGTGCCAACACGTGAACAGAGCGTGTTACCCCCGTAAAATGCTCATTGTTCCTACTGTGGCGGCTGTTTTTTGTTTTCATTTTTGGCGCCACTGCCAACTTTTTTAATTTGTTCAGGTCAGGTTAATTGCAAATTGTTGTTGTTCAATTGTTCATTTGAAGCAATTGCGACGTTTTCAAACCCGGCCAAACCGGTTTCTAGTCTACTCTTCTGACCTGCGATAAGACGCAAAATAATGGGAAGAAAATAATCTAATTCTAATTTGAAACTTACCCGCCGGCTATCAAGTGTATGAAAGTATCTGCTGTATTTTGGGACATAATAAGCTCCGTTTCTTTCGCTCTCCCCTCTCTGTCTGTGTTTTCTCTCTGCGTTCGAGTGCAGCGGTTAATGAAAATTTCAAGTAATTAACGCGCACTTGAGTGCCACTGCAACAACAACAACAGCCACACCGTTTTTTTAAGGCACGTCGCGTAGGTGGACGGGTGGTGGTGGGGGCAGGGCTCGCGGGGGGCCAGCGCCAACAAGCGCTGCACTTTAACAAATTCCTATTTTCCGCCTTGTGCTGTTGCTGTGTTTGCCAGAATTCTTATTTGTATTTATTTTATTTGTGGTTGTTTTTTTTGTTGTTTTGGTTGTGGCGCAGCTTTTTTTTGGCAATGGAAAGTTATGCAACTGCCATAAATTTCACTGATAACCGTTATCCAAAATGATAAAAAAATATGGCGTACGCCAGGTTCATTAAGCACTTTTCCAGTTCAGTTTGTTCTTTGGTTCTGATTTTTGTTAAAAATGTGGTTTAATTTTTTATTTATGATCCGCACAATAACACGCCCGCTTCTCCGTTTCAGTCCACTGTTTTGACTGTGACTAGTGGTGGTTGTGTGGCTGCGTCGGTCTGATGTTTATTTTCTCCCATCCCTCATTATCGATAGGCGGCATTAGTGCGATACATTTAATCGTTGCCTTGTGGGTGGGTGGGGTTGACAAAGAGTATTAAATAGCGGTTAATATACACTCAGCTTAATAATTGCTTGCAATTTGTTGCTTGAAGTAATCCAATTGCATTCACAAAGGCTGACGAACGCTTTAACGATAAGCCGCTATATGAGCTCCACAAAGCCAGTATTTGAGCGCAACATGCTTGGCACAGTGCGTTAATGAAGTTTTGTACGTCAAAAATTCAAACATCAATTGCGGCTTATTTTTATTTAAAAAATTTTCAGACAGACAGACAGAAATTTTGAATTTGACTCGTGATACATTAATATTTGTTGTAACATGAATTTGACTGATAAAAGTTAACACATTTATGGAGTAATGTGATTTGGTATGTGGGCATTGGTATTACCCATGCAGCCGCTGCTAGGAATTCCCGAATCAATGACAATTGGATCCTTTGTGAAGAAGGTGGAAAGATTTGCATCATGTCGGGATGATTTTTTTTGCATGTCATCCACCAATTTCTCATGCCAGCTTCCATGCAAGGCAATTTCAAGTGCTTTCCTTGCTGACTTAATATTAAAAACAAATCAAAATTTTAAGGTGCATGACAAGTTTCTCTAACATTACTTTATTTTATGAGGAACATGTGGGATAGAAACATTTTGCTTTATGATTGAATTTATCGACAGCAAAACCCAAACTTTAAGCGCTAATATCTCAAAACTACTTTTTTTGAACTAGTTCCAGAAAAAAGAAATATTGACAGATTTTAAAAATGTTGTTTTTGTTTTACTCATAGTACCCACCATTTTGGCACCTGCCTTGAAAAATCGGGTATGTCCAAAACTAGCGAAGCTGGACCGAGTTTACGAAAAACAAGGTTGATTTTCAAAATATTGACTTAGCAACCCTACAGCTTTGGTTTATTTGAACCTACCTCAAACGTGGAGGTATTAAAAAATGGGCTTCAAAGGTAAAAATTACCCATAATGCACTTTAAAACTTATGCTTCTTTGAAACCTCCCTAAAATTAAAACAATTAATAAAAATCCTTATCGGAGTTCAACCTTTTAACAAACTTGATATAAAATTAGCAAAGCCGCGTAAAGGGAGGATTCTCCATGTGCAAAAATTTTTTTCAACTTTTTTTTTGCATTTTTGTATAGCCTGGATATTTGAGAATATCGTCCCAAAAGGATTCTTTGAAATTCCAAATACTTAAGAAGAAATAGCCCTTTTAATGACCCAATGCAAACTTTAAACGCATTTATCTCGAAACCACGTTTTTCGAACTGTCGGCCATGATATCTCCAGTTATGCAATCGACGCAGAATTGTCACCATTTTGGTCTGAACCTCAATCGTAATTTAAAAAAATTGTTTAATATTTTATTTTTACACTAAACTACCAAAAAAAGGCCAAAATCGATATTTTTTCAATGACCACAACATTTTTTTCAAGGCTCAGACCAGAATGACATATATACTGATTATAACCCTGTTTTTACTTTTCATTTGACGGCCGAGAACTTTTTGAGTTCTTATCGAAGAAAAAAATTTTTTTGTTTACTTTGATCTATTACCTAACATAAAAAAAAACAGAATTAAGATTACACTGGAAACTACCAAAAAGCCAAAAAGGCCAAAATCAGAGATTCAACAATATTTTGAGTTTTTAGTTCGTGTTACGAAAATGCGGCTCAATATCAATTAACTGCCAGAAATGGAAAGAAGGCCACTGAAGATCCTTCGAAGAACGACCAGCAATCAACTACTGAGCAACATGTCAACAAATGCAAAGAAATTGGAATACTCCAAAATTCGATTGCCAGTCTTAGACCTTACTGAACTTTTACTCATCGGTAAATATCAGAACAAATTGAAATAGACAACCTTCTTTGCACACGATGCGCCACCCACTGCGCACGTGATTGACATTTGGCCAAAATATGTAATGCGTTGAACCACCGTCTTGCTGATTTAATGTTCCATGTGAAATTTTCAAACTCAAATAAAGACCACTTAGACATGTATCAGTCCTTCAAACGTGAAGCACGCGTTGAAGGCCATACCTGATAAGTGACTTTTTGGCATGCATCGAGACCAAAAAACATTCAATTAATACGTTTTTTTTGAAAGTATTTGATATTTATATTTAAAAAAATTTACTTTTTGCCCACATCAAAACCCTATTTTTAATAATTTTGTATTTGTTGCCCTATACCTTTTTTTGACACCCCACTTTACCCATTTTTAGCACTTCTAGACGAAAAAATTTTTTGGTTTATTGATATAGTAACGAATTAAAAGATTCACAAAGCCTCGCATTGGTCTAAATTAAAGTAATTTTTAAGAAAATTATAAGGTTGCAAGGTTGCAAACCAAACTGATATTGCAAAACTTTAAAATATTGCCAATTAAAAACTGCTTTGAAAAAGTTTTCCAAGTTTTGCCATAAAATCGCGTTTTGAATTCCAAATCATTTCCGACAGTCGTTTTATCCAGTTTCCACGAAAAATAAGTTGGGTACTTGGGCAAAATTTGTGGTCGTTGGCCCAGTGTGCAAAGTTGTAAGTCTGAGATTAAAAACAGAGAATCGGATGAAAGACTGTTTTGAAAAAAAAACTTTTTTGAGCAAGCATCGTACATTTGGTTGCTTCGGCCTAAATAAGGAAGCTCTGGCCCACTGTAAAGTCCGTTGAATTTTGACAAGCCGAAAAGTAGGCAACTATTTTCAATTATTTTTTACTTGCCAAAAGTAAGAGAACTGACCGTTTTCTTGATCATTATACGTTTCGAAATAAACCATGTAGCCGATGCTAGCAGATTTTTGGCTACTCTCAGCGGATCCAACGGCCCACTTCAAAAACTGAAACTGAAATTGTTCGAAAGAGAAAGTAATTGGTGCTTTAGTTTTTTATTAGCATTGAACACTCAACAGCTTAAAGACTTTATTTATTTATTTATTTATATATCGATATCGATTTATTGCATTTTCTCAACAATTTATTTGTGTTTTGCTTGCTGCAGTTTTATTGCTATGTGGTTGTTTATTGTTTGTTGTTTATATTAGTACAGGGATCGCTTTGTGTTCGCTTACTAACTAATTAAAGATTAGAAATTAATTTCGAAATTGTTTTCAGTTTCTACATATTGTTGGTTGTGTGTTGGTTGAGGACATTGAAACAATTGGCAACTTCTTTGGATTAAATGCAGTATTTTGTCGTTATCAACTATTGCAGATTCGGGTTGGGGTTACGTAAATATATATTCCTCTATGTATACATTGTATTCGTTTATTATTGTTAGTATTGCTGCATAATATTCATATTTGTGACACGCAAAACCAGTGTTGTAAATTACAAAAATATATCTCGTGTTTTATAGTTTGTTGAAACACACAAAATCCGAAGATAAGAACGCAAATAGTTATATGTGTATTTATATGTTTCTCTCGATTTGTTTGTGTTTTTTTTTTTGTTTTTCACTTATTACAATACAAAAGGTACGAAAGGCGCGAGCAATTCCGCCATAAACGGAATTTACACTAAAAATTGACTTAATTGTGATTCAAAAATTCAAGAACTTAAACTAAAAAAAAAAACAACTTCTTGTGTGTGTGGGGGGAAGGAACTCTTACGACTACATTGCTGGAAAAATTGAAGTGTTTTTGTTTTATTTATATAGGAAAACTTGAATGAAAAGCGGCAACTAGTACGAGTATCTGTTAGTTTTTTTTTTTTTGCGGTTTTTCTTAAGCATTTTGCTCGATTCTTATTCTATTCGGCACGACAGAGCAGCGAGGCAAAGCGAAAGAGTCGCATCCAGCTGAATAGCTTGGACTCGATGAGATTCTCCTCCGCCGTTGATGTCGTCATTGAGACCCGCGACGAATTTGAGGATTTACTACTCCGCTTCTGTTGCATAATCCTGGGCGAGCTCATCTTCATAATCGAGTAAGTCGTTTTGTTGGCTTTTGGGGGCGCACGCCACAAATGTGGGCGTGAGCTACGTGGGTTAAGGAAAAAAAAACCGAAACGCCAGAGAGCTGCAAAAAGAGAAAGTGAAAGAATGGTATTAGTCAAGTGGCTATCAAAGCATCATTCACATTGAAGTGGCACAGTCGTGACTGTCAGCAAATCCTCAAAAATAAAGCCTACCAGAATGTGGGCTGAGAAGTTGCTGAGCGCACAAAATATAAACAAGAATGGTGCAGAGTTCCCTGGAATGTCTACGGTTGAGCGATTTGGGAGTCGCAACGTTCTATAGACGCCCTAAACTAAATCTAAGCCGGTTTAAAATTTAAACCGAATTTTTTTTCGATTTTTTTGGAGATACTTAACAATTTGATGCCAAAATTTTTCTAGTTCAAAACAAAAATCGCTCAACTCACATGTCAACGCTTGATTGAAGCTGATGGCCTTGCTCATATATGCCCAAAAGTTCGAGTTGCTCTAGTTTTATCCAAAACTAACCAAAACTAGCCAGAAAATTGCGCTTCAATGACAAACTTAACGGTTCGTTACATTGCCACACACAAACATTCACACACACAGAGAGATACAAATGTATCTCTGCGGTACACAGAAGACCAAAATTGATGTTTGCTTTAATTGAATGAAATCCTGTCTCTACGACATTTGTAATTATGCAATGCTACTACCTACCCCTCTCCCACACACACAAGGCCAGCAAATTAATTTCAATTTCCATTTAACTTTTACAATCTCAGCGCTTTTTTTTTTGTGAGCAGAACAAAATGTGCAGTCAGCATATAAAACTTACATGCATTTGCACATAAATAAATGTGTCAACACCAACAACAACAACAATTTGGGCTGACCACGCGACAGCTTTGACTTAAACAAAAACCAAAACAACTCACAAACATATTTTATATGAACATAAGAAATATTTTGTTGCTTGAAACGCCTGCGCATTTTGTAACAGAAAGAATTTTGATAACACCCTTAGGGCGCACGCACACATGCGGCTGAAAAATGAACTGACGGCTGAGCAAGATATTTTATCACCTCAGCAAGCCGAACTAAACAAACATGCTTGATTGAATCCGCAAAGATGAGCTTACAACTAAATTTTAGAGACCAATCCAGTGCTTGTTGTGCACAGTTGCATGCACGGTGTGTGATTGTTTGT